>CAXKVI010000001.1:76693663-76992340 GCA_964058755.1 Campiglossa producta
GAGATGCTTCCTCGCAAAGTACAATTTTTTTTATATTTTTACAAAAAAAATTTAAAAAATCCGTAATGATTGTTCAATATGTTTGAATCTGCAGGACCTAACAAAAAGTGTTGTAGGTACTGATTATAGTAAATTTTATTAGCTTTCAAATTTTTCAAACAGTTTTGGAAGAGCTCAGTTTGTTCTTGAGATATACACGATTAAGTGGAGCCATCTTTTTTGTTTTTTGAAATAACGGTAAATTGTAAATATCTCAAAAACGGTACCATTCAAGTAAAAATAACCTTGATTTTCGGAATTAGGAGGTGATTTTACATAGGAATTTCACTATGGCGTCTCTGGTGCATTTTGGCTGTAAACCAGTGTTACCTTACCATGTAATTAATTTTTTTAATCATTATTTAACAGGTCTGGTTGTAAATGCCAGGCCACTCACGTTTGTTTCACTCGAAAATCATGATGACGAGGCGCTTACTCCCAACCATCTATTAATTGGATCTTCGGGTGGCTATAAACCTATTAGCAACGACAGCGATAACCTTCGCGAACGGTGGCGTCAGACTCAGAAGTTCGCTGACTGCTTTTGGCACAGATGGATCAAAGAATACATCCCTATTATATCACGACGAAGCAAATGGTTCGCAAAACAATCGCCTGTTCGTGTAGACGATATTGTGATAATAGTGGATCACAACCTTCCCCGCAATTGTTGGCCGAAAGGCAGAGTACTAGAAGTTATGAAAGCTAAAGATGGCCAAGTTCGCAGTGCGAAAATAAAAAACATCAGCTGGTATACTCCATCGCCCAGTAGTCAAAATTGCGGTATTAGATGTCGGCGATACACAGCAAACATACTGAATCAAGCTTGTTTACAGGCGAGGGGATGTCACCGACAGATTCGATTTATCCGGCGTGAACCTAACATATCTAATTTGTTTCCAATTTTCTTCATTCCATATTCGTTTTCATTTTCATACCTAGCATACAGTATGCAAATATATGATATGCTTTGTTACATACATACTACATATTTATACCTTTCATGAACATGAAATGGTATTATAACTTTGGTCCGATGTTTGTAAATATGAGAAGAAGAAGAGATGGACCCATCAATAAGTATACCGAAATGATCAGGATGACGAGCTGAGTTGATTTAGCCATGTCCGTCTGTCCGTCTGTCTGTTTGAACGCAAACTAGTCCCTCAATTTTCGAGATATCTGGCTGAAATTTTGTATGTGGCCACCATTTTGTAATATAGGAATCATTTGTCGGAACTGACAAGATCGGACCAGTATAACATATAGCCCCCATACAACCGATTGTTCAGATATAAGGTTTTTTGGCCAAAACTTCCGCAATTAAAAAGTTAGGAACGTAAAATTTTGCAACTCGAGTACTTTCTATTTATGTAGTGTATATAGTGAAAATCAACGAAATCGGGCAAATGTAACATATAGCCCCCATACAACCGATTGTTAAGTAAGGTTTTTTGACCAAAACTTCTGCAATTAAAAAGTTAGGAACGTAAAATTTTGCAACTCGAGTACTTTCTATTTACGTAGTGTATATAGTGAAAATCAACAAGATCGGGCAAATGTAACATATAGCCCCCATACAACCGATTGTTCAGATATAAGGTTTTTTGACCACAACTTCTGCAATTAAAAAGTTAGGAACGTAAAATTTTGCAACTCGAGTACTTTCTATTTACATAGTATATATAGTGAAAATCAACAAGATCGGGCAAATGTAACATATAGCCCCCATACAACCGATTGTTCAGATATAAGGTTTTTTGACCAAAACTTCTGCAATTAAAAAGTTAGGAACATAAAATTTTGCAACTTGAGTACTTTCAATTTATGTAGTGTGTAGAGGAAAATCAAGAAGATCGGGTAAATATAACATATAGCCCCATACAACCGGTTGTTCCGATATAAGGTTTTTTGGCCAATACTTCCGCGTTTAAAAAGTTAGGAACGTAAAATATTGCACCTTTAGTACTTTCTACATATGTAATGTGTATAGTGTAAGTCAGTACAATTGAACACGTATAATATATAGCCTCCATACAATCGATTGTTCCGATAACTCGGATCCTATTATTTTGTAAGTTTTTTTAAATTATAACAAAGATGTGTAATGTGTATAGTAAATATAGTTAAATTGAAACAGGCTGTACTGGGGATCGAACAGTGAAAATCGTGACGCTTATTCATGAAAGGTATATAGCCTTCGGCACAGCCGAAGACAGCTTTCCTTACTTGTTTTATATTAACTTTATGTACTTAACGTAACGGCATAATCAGCTCATACTAAAAATAAGTGCAGTTTTTAGAGGCACCGAATAAAGCAAAAGTTTAAAAGCATCCGCTTATTAAAATTGTATATTCTTATTTTTTCTCATTAACTGTCGCGAAATATGCTAGCCCAAACAGTTTCGGAGTAACGTTATCGACCAATAAGTCTCAATTTTGGATCAGCACATTAGAGAAGAAAACTTAAAGAAACTTCCTCTGTGTAAAAATCAATTTGCGTATCAACCCAGAAAATCTACAGAGACTGCGATCCATAGCCTTATGGCAAAAATTACTATTACTTTGTTTAATATACTTTAATTCAAACGAAACTACAAAGCATGTTGGGAGAAAAAAATTTTTGTTTGGTTTACCTAATGTGAATTTAATTTATTTGACAGTTTGTTTTTTCGGCTGCCATATGAATAAATACATGCAAAAATTCTTAGGTCGGTTTTTTGTAAGCTGTCCAACCAACATCCAGAAAGAGAGTTCTGTAAAAACTTAAATTTGCTAAGCTTTCGTCGAACAAGGCTCAGTAGAAATTTGCAGACAAAATAGCTGTTACGTTTCTGATTGCCTAACAATTTGAATTTAAATTGTTTTGTTGTTGTTTTGCTATGTCAAAATCAGCCGTTCATGTTTGCTGGTTTCTGCTGGACGAAATATCACCAACAATAATTTGCAGCGAATTGCAGTTCTCTCTCTCAAAGAACTGTCAAAAGGCTGCTGAATTCGCTGCAATTAGGTATCAAAAAACGCTGTTTAGGCATATACATATATGCATAAATTGCAGCAAAAGAACGGACCTCTTATCTCTATGAAATAATTGGAGAAATTTACTGAAAACGTGAAAATAAATGGTATGGCAGCAACTGCTCTCTCACGGCGGTCACTAAACTTGAAAACTTAAAAGAACTTAACTTAGAAAAATCGAACTGGGTTTTGATTTGTAATCAGATACACGTTCTGCTCTTTGTTAGAATTGCCATAATCAAGCTATTTTAAGTTATTTCTATACTAATTCGAGCATAACTTGATTTGGTTTTTCGGTAATCAGATACACGTGCTGCTTATTTGCTAGTCAAGTTAAGTCAAAGCCTCCGCTAATTCGAGCATTAAGATGCTTGATTTTACCACGTTTTTGTTCAAGAGCACACGTGATATCCCCGCTAAAAGAACGACCCGTGCCCATCTCTTGTATATTTACTTCACTTACAGGTGGTATTTGTGAAAAAACAATAAGATTGGCCATAAGCTTCACCAGAATTAATCTCTCGGAATCACTACGAAAATCTCTGTTCTTACGTAGAAGTGTTTTTTCCTAAAACATAAGAAAATAAATTTATGTAAATTTATAGGAACGTTAGGGCATTTCATTCCCGCAAATTTCGTTTTTTAGGTGCTCAAGCAAAATATTAATCTCGATGTAGAAAAAAATACTGCCACCAATTTTTCTAAAAAATTCAAGGGCAATCTGGAAGGGGTTGGTATGGGAACCAAAAATATACATACCAGTTTATTTCTTTCATAATCCCAAATACAAAATTCTGATCACAATAATTGAGCTTTTTAAATCCTGCATGATATAAATACTACAGGTAAAACCGTTAATGACACTAGTGACATTTTTAAACAATTCTCATACTCATTTATTTTATGCCACGACTTTTCTGTTTGGTTTTTTCAATCAAATAAATTACAAATCAAAATAATTTATTTTCATATTTCTTCAATTTGCGATTAGAACTATTGCTAGAATTGCCATTTTATAGTGTCCAAGCGTCCACCTAAACGTGCAGTGTAAATTGGAAAATATTTTTTTATTTTTTTTTCAAATTTTTCTTATGTTACATTTTTGAATATTTTTTTTCTATTTGACTTATATACTGACACATTTTATATTGCTTAAAAACGTCAAAACAAAATCAAAAGAGAGAACGGTTTTACCTATAGGACTTATATCATGAATCCTGCTTTTTTAAAATGCTGCTTTTCAAAAATCCTGTTTTTCCTAAAGCATTAGAAATAAAGTTCTTTATTCAAATGTAATGTAAATAATGTGTAAGTGCATATTTTACAAACTAATGACACTTCCCATTCCCTGTAATCAAAGCCAAACTCAGCAAGCATACTACACTTTTTCTGGTTTATAATGAGAAAATATAAGTTTATATTGATAAAACAAAAGTTGATAATGAGAAATGCACCCATATGTTTATGAGCTTACATTTCTCATTATCAACTTTTCTTTTCTCAATATAAACTTACATTTTCTCATTGTAAACTTGAAAACTAAACATTTTGTGACATATGCATACCAGCAGCCCAATTCCAGACATCGCCAATTCCAAAAAACGCTAAAACGCCAAATGAAATGAACTTTCAGAAGTTTAGGGGATGTCACTAAAATGCGATTCTGGAACTCACGTCACCTATCTAAAATTTACCTAACCAGAATTTGTAATTTGCCCCCTCTAAAGAGATTTAAAAATACGCCTGTATAATAAATTTCTATAAATAGAACTCATTTTCTGCAAAATGAACCTTTCAATCTTTCACTCAACAAGCTCCTCCTTTTATTAGAGAAACTATTTTCATTCTCTTGCTCATTGCCCATTAAGCTTGAATTGGTGATTTGACAATAAATTCGTAGATAAAGCAGTAGAGCAGTGGTTAGCGCATCGGATAGCGAGCGAACTGTTGTAGGTTCGAGAACAGCTCCGGGCTACAATTTTTTTTTCATTGAAAATATTTCTTTTCTTTTTTAAAACATCTTTAGGTATATGAGTATTTCTAATCTTGATTTTTTATAAGCTCATTAAAATTTCATAAGACATATTTTTATATTTGTGATACTTTTTTCGGAAAAAAACTTACTGCGAATATTTTCATAAATATACATATAGTATTTATTATTCAGTGTTTAATTTTAACAAAGTTTATTAATGTTGAATTGAATGATAAGTAAATGATTTAATATTTTAAAAGGAATGAAATTTAAATGGATTTGAATTACATTAAATGAAATATTTTACACGTGCATCTTTAAAAGCGAACCGTCTTCATTGCCGTCTTCGTGTTAACTCACTCGTCGTTTTTATCTTCATTTTCGTCTTTCTTCTTCTCCGTTTCGTCTTCGTATAACTTGTAGTTGCCATCTTTCTTGAATTATTGCTGCTTGAAATTAGCTTTGGGATTTTAATCCCACATTCGGCCATTCTATTGCACATTCGCCTCGAATGTATCGTCGTCGTCGTCACTTTGAATTAACCATGGCTTCATGTATTCAGCACATGTTGTTGTATTTCGTGGGCCCTCGCCATTGCCCGTTTTAATGACGTCATATGTATCGTTTGGTTTGACCTTAGTGACTTGGTAGGGACCCAAATATTTCGGCTTTAGTTTGAGCCCCCACCAAATTGTGTCCTCTTAATCGCTACTACGTCCTTGATTTTGTATTTCGTCAGTGGTTTTCGTCGTAAATTATAGATCCTTTTGTTTTCAGTTTGCGTCTTTAGAATTTGAGATTTTGCATGTTTACTTAGCTCCAGTCGGTCTTCGCTGAATGTTTCAACAAATTGTTTTTCAATTAACGTTTTGAGCTGGACGTCTTCTTTCATTCTGCTGTACCTGCTGAACTGCTGTACCTGCTGAACTTTCTCAACGTGCTTGTACCATTTCGTCGGGTCATCTGTACTTAACTTCGTTAGGACCGTGCTCACAACTCCGTTTATTCGTTCCACCTGGCCGTTGGCGCGTGGAAGACCAGTGGTTATTTTTCGATGAATGATATTTTCGAGTGCGCAATATTGCTTAAAAGCGTCTGATATAAACGCAGCTCCTCTATCCGATATAATTTGATAGGGATTACCAAAAAGTATGCTTTAACTTTGCAATCTTTTGATAACTTCATCGGCTGTCGTCGATTTTGTGGGATACAACCAGCAAAATTTGGTGAACGCATCTACAACAACAAGTATATGCTTATATTGTTTGCACGTCGTTTCCAATGGGCCCACAAAATCAATATGATACGTGTACAATGGAATATCGTCTTTTGGAAGTGGATGAAACTCCCCCTCTTGTTTGCCTTGCTTGCGATTAGAAACGATACATGTTATACAGCAAGATATGTGTCGTTTTATTTTCTCTTCTAAATTTGGAATAAAATATTCTTTTGTGATGAGATCTTTGGTCTTCTTCAGAGCAAAATGACCTCTCTCATGTGCGTTCCTAATTATTTCCCGCTGTAACGCCCGAGGGACTACCAAAAGTTCGGAATCTTTGAATATTTTGTAAAGCAAATCACCTTTGAGGATAAAGTCGTTAAATGTGGATTTCTCTTGAACGATTTTAATTATCGCCTTTAAATCTTCATCTTGGCTCTGCGCTATTTTCATTTTGGTAACAATATTTTCACTCTGGATAATGTAGACTGGGTAACGGCTGAGTGCATCTAAATGCTTCATACGAACTCCTGAGCGATGTTCTATTTTGTAGTCGTATTCCTGCAAGAATAGTACCCATCTGGCAACACGTGTGCATAAGTCTTTCTTTTCCATGCTTTTTGTAAAAGAATTACAGTCTGTCACCAATTTAAAGTGCTTGCCCAAAATATACACACGAAATTTTTTCAACGCTGCTATTACAGCAAGTATTTCGAGCTCGTAACTGGAAAATTTCCTCTCTGTATCTGACGTTTTCCTACTCATATAGTACACGGGGTGCAGTTGATTGTCTTCTGGATATTTTTGCAGTAGTTGTAACGACAGCCCACAGTGTGCTTGAAGCGAATTATTTTGGTGGAAAAATCACGACGAAAACGGCCTTTGGGGAAGTTTTAAGGACATTTTAAGTAACATTTTCCTGTTGTAACGAAAATCCTAGCTGATTCCCTTCCCGAGAAAAATCGAGTTTTCCATTTTTTATGGGCATTTTTTTATTTAATCACTGAATTTTTTTATTAATCGTGAAATATCGCATAATTTTCAAAATACTGTGCTGAGAAAGAAGAAAAATCACTCTCTAGATGTCGGTCAACTTGAACATTAACAAATTTCCAAAAAAAAATGAATCTCTTTTAAATGAACTTATTAATTCGTTTATTCAGCAACAATGAATTAAAAGATACCAAAATATTTTTTACAAGTTATTAGAAGAAAATTCAATGACAGCTTTTTTTAGTTGTACTGAATAGAAGGAATCTTCAATCAGATTCATTCTATACTTATTCCAGTATTTCAGGAATTCACGATGAATTGCTTCTCCTGCTTGTTCGGACATCATGCCTATTTTTGAGGGTTTGATGGAGCTCTGTCGCCCGAAACTTTTTTCTTAAATCTAAAATTAGCTCGTTAAGTTTCACCTTCTCAACTTTCGAAGTTCCGAAACAACAATTGACGACGAGATCCATCGCTTTTAATGCCGAAATGAAGGGTACTAAGCGCAAACGACCTACTTCTTTGTAGATAGCAACATCATCTAATCCATCCGCTTGCTTTAACAATTGTCGGCAGGCATTCCCCTCGAAGGTATCTCCTTGATAATTTTTTGCCACCAGTTTAAATTTTTTGGGCCAAATAAGAGCTTGTTCTCTTCCAACTAATGGAACCAGTCCTTGCCAAAATAAATAATTTACATACCCCTGCAGCAAATGTAATTCTGGAAGTATACACTTTTCGAGAACACGAATTTCATCATCGTCATTAAATAGTGGTGGATTAACGGTACTACAACATTGTTTAGCGTCAACTTTGTTTTTACCTGAAAACATAATCAATTGAAATAAATAAATCGAAAATTATAGTGAGATCATTTGAATTAACATATCTTTTCTTACCTATATTTTCGTATTTCAAATAGTTCTTCCTGATGTCTCCATACGTTTTCAATTTCCCATTGCCTTTAGTTTCTGTTGATTGCGTCTCATGTACATTGCTTTCAGTATTATCCCGTAGGTCTCGAAGAGTAATAAAACAGTATGGGCAAGGATACGTGGCAGATGCTGTTTGTTGACCATTTGCAGTGAGTATCAATTTGAAGTCTGACACGAACTTGTAGGACAATTGATTGATTTTCGTTAATTCGAATAGTAACTCTATATTGTCATACGTTTCCTTGATTTCAGGCACAATACATAACATTAAAAGCCTTTTGACACTTGTTAATTTCCCTTTTTTTCCGACGGATCCTCCTTCTGAATATAATTTTCTCTTTCTGTGAGGTATGAAATGTTCTTCATTGGGCTCAAGAATAGTATCTGATTCTGGTGAATAGTTTTCTGGGATTATAGCCATAGATACTTTGAAAAATCCTTGTCCACCATCAGCCATAACTTTAACAGTATATAATCCACTGGTTTCCCTCTTATCCAAAACCACTTCCAAAAGCTCCGAAGCATTAGCCCAAATAACAGGTCTTTTCTCTTTATTATTTGATTTTGGTACATCAAATTCAAAATAGTCATTTTTATATAACTCTTCCAAAACTCTGGACTTCGATGAAAGAGAATCAATAGCATTTTTTGGGATTGATTTTCTACCAGCCACACTTCTAACCAAATTATTGAGTTTTTTCATCCCTCTCAGAGAAGTTCCCGTATTGCTTTGGTAATTGGACAGTTGCTCAACGTTGAAAATTACATCTTTTTTTGGGGTAGGATTAACAATGATTTTAGTTTTTTTTCCAGATGGATTGGACAATTCTAGCGGAGTATCTTTTGTATTGGGAACGTGTATAGATTCAGAAGCAGTTTCAATTTTGTCTCTAATTAATTTTCTTATAACTTGATCCTTCTGGGGCTCAGAAAGTTTTTCATTGATAATTGTTGTAAGATTTTCTACTGCAATTTTTTGCTCACAATGATGACTCACACCTTTACTAATTACTTGGAAACAAATATCACAATATTTCATATTTTTATAGTTCGTTTGTTGTGGCTCTTGCTGTTTTGGGAGGTTTTCTGTACACAGTGAACCATACAAACCGTTTTCTCGAGTGATACGTGAGCATGAATTACGAATTTTACCTCGTCCTCTTTTTGCTTTAACGCGACCCTTGTACTTTGCCGTTAAGCAAATGTAACAGTTACAGTTACCATCGCCATTCCTCAATTCTCGCGGGAGATTTATATCTTCATAGTTGGGCATTTGTATTGAGAGAGTATTATTTTCCTTCTTGTCGTGATCATGTAAAGCAAGTCTGCATGAATTACAAATACTCACTGGAAACTTTTCATTTAATAAATCAAAATTATTATTCATATATCTTTTAATTCGACTAAGTATATTTTTAGATATAGAGAAAGACTCTAATCGCTTTTTACCACACACTATTTTTTGACCACAAGGAGCACACACTTTGTATCTATTATCGTTATGAGAACATTTTCTTCTATGGAAAGAGCTCAACATTTTTGCAATTTTTTATTATATGTTATTATGTGAATAATTTGCGAGATGTTACACGTACCACTTCAAGCTTTGATTATTTAATTAAACTTTCCTTTTCAAACAAATATTTTAATGAAAAAAGATTTTCTTTTTTACGTTATGACTTAAAAAACAAAGCTGCAAATTATTTAAAGTTTAAATTTAACAAGTAAAGAACGCTACTGTGGCTATATCAAAAAATGCCCATAAAAAATGGAAAAATTGATTTTTCTCGGGAAGGGAATCAGCTAGGATTTTCGTTACAACAGGAAAATGTTACTTAAAATGTCCTTAAAACTTCCCCAAAGGCCGTTTTCGTCGTGATTTTTCCACCAAAATAATTCGCTTCAAGCACACTGTGAGCCTTTGAAGATTTCTCTGACTACGCACAAGCGGGTATATGAACAGATGTATGGGTAACCGCTAACCGAACACCCTTATTCGTTTTTACGATATTAGCATAGCGGGTGCTTATTAGTGTGAGTGGGTTAAAATGTTGCTTATACATAAGCGCATATACTTGCCGCTTAAGGGTCGAACGTGGATTGGTTTGACCATAGGCAGGCAGGCGATTCGAGCCTTACGGCTTCGGAAATGCCGCAAGGATTAATGTGTATAAAAGGGGATTCCGCTGATCGACGGATCAAATTGGAAAAAGTCGCGGTCTTAACCAGTGCCAAAGTGTTCAAAAATAAAAGTTTAATTTTTAAAGTGCGTTGTAATCACCTTAAGGTGTGGGTGCGCGTGTGAAAAAAAGTATATTTTGTATAAAGTGCGGTTTCACGTCAAAGTAAAAGCGGTCGAAAAAGAAATATAGGGAATCCTCTCGAGGAAACTAGCCAGCGCCAGGAGAGCCGCCACCCAAGGCGTGAAAAATCCACCACAAGAATCCATCAGTCACCGGTAAGTCACTTTGAAAAATTTTGAAAACTGTTGAAAAACTTTTTTTGCATTAAAGTTCTTTAAATTTAATTTTTGTGAAATTTTAATCGAATTAGTTTTGGTGAATTTGGAGATTTTTATTCTTGTGTAAATTCTCGATTAAAGTTTATTTTTGTAAAGTTAGATTGTGGTTTTCTGGCAAGGGCTCGAGAAATTTTTTTATCAAAATAAATTCGGCTAAACAATACGTACAAATTTTTTTGAATGTTTTGTAATTTTTGATCTCTCTGTTTATAAATTTTGTGGCCCTGAAAAGGACCGTTTATTCGACTACATCAGCATCCAGTAAAATTATTCCCAAAATACCTGTTAAATTATAATTGTTATATTTTTTTAATTTTTGTTAAATTTTTTATTTCTAAAATTCAAATCGAAAAATTCTTAAAGATTAAAAACTGCATAAATGCACTTACGTGTACATATGTATGCAAATATGTACACGAGCATGAACGCAAACAAATAGGGTGGATTGTTGTTGTAAATAAAATTTTTTTACTTTAATCCAAACTATAATATTTTTAAACTCCAATAAAAAAAAATTACCCAAAACCCCGTTTTTTTTTTGGATTTTTGCTTGAATTTTTAATTTAGAAAAGTTTTAATTAAAATTCTAAAAATTCAAAAATATTAAAAATATGCACAAGTGCACTTACGTATACATACATACATATGTACACGAGCACATATGCAAACAAAGAAGAAGAAGAAATAAAACTTTTGAAGGAAATAATTTAGGAGATTTTTTTTGAACATTTTATAAAAGAGAAAAATTTTTATTTAATTTAAAAAAAAAAAAAAAAAAAAAAAAGCCAGAAAACCTAATTTAATAAGAAATTTGAAATCATGAATATTAGAAAAAAATTATACATTTTTATTGCAGCTCACGAAGCCGACCGAAGGCCGCGACATTTTTTTACCACAAATACACACACACGAATCTACACAGAATCATATCAACAAAACTACACAGGAATTATATAAAGTTTTTGGGCGCTAAAATTACCGAAGACAACAACAAACATCCACATCCCACATACACACATCAATTCACACTCCAAAAGAATTTTACTTGGCCAAAAGGCAACATTTTTTGGCCAAAACCAGGCTCAGAAATCTGTCCAATAATTGCATTCACACGCACACACACATGAAACACAAGAAACCCGACATCATACCAACACCGAACATTTTGATCAAACACTACGAAAGAGGGTAGAACACGACATTTCATGGCGATACAACATAACGTCAACACCAGCAACATCTTTATTTGCCACAGCAACAATCAAAGTGTTGGGAAACACTAAGTGGCGCAACCAACGACGACGGCAACATTTCACATCAACTCAGTCTCATCAACATTTAGTTATCCACCTTTTATCTACACTACACATATACAAGGTAGCACAAAACACAACACTAACACAATCACACAGAAGAGCGAGAAGAGCAGCTCATCTGCGATCTTTTTAATTTGTACACCACCATCATCACGCACACGTTTATTAAAATTTATTAGGGTGCACCACCCAACATATTTTTTTGGAAATTTTAAGTTTTTATTTTCTTGAATATTTTTTTTTTGAATTTAATGAGTTTCTAATTTTAATTATTTATTATAATAAGTTTATTAATTTGATTAATTTAAGTTTTTGTTGAGATTTATTGAATTTTTCTTACCTTTAGTTTTTTTATACACTTAGATATAAATTTCTTCCTACATACTCACGCTTGCAAAATTGAACCTTAGTCTCCTTTCGTTTTGTTCTACACATTTTAAAAATTTTTTTATAAACGCTTTTTTTATATTTTTTTATTCATTATCTTTCTAGTTTGTTATTTACAACTTATAACTTTTTTTCATTAAGTGCTTTTCTTTCGATTCGATTTTTTTTTACTTTCACTTTTCACCTTTAAATTTTTTTTATCTTTGATTTTTTGCTCTTGTGTTTTTTTCAACCTTTATTGCCAATTTAGGCTATTCAAATTTTCTTAGGTTTTTTTTATTTCACTTTCAATTAAATTTTTTTAATCTTTTTTTATTTTTTTTTATCTTTTGCTTTTTTTTCCTTCTTTTTGATTTATAATTTCGTTTGCACTTGTGTTCTTTTTTTATCAGACTTTTTTCTCAATACACTTTCACTACACTTTCACTTCACTTTCACAATTTCTTACTTTTTTTACCCGACTCCTCGATTTGCAATTTTTTTTAATTTTTGTCTTCTTGACAAAAAAAATAGTTTTTTATTCGACGCGAGGAGATTATTTTCGTTTACGAAAAATTTTTTTTGCATAAGCACAAATCAATGCATATGCACCGAACCACGTTGTAAAACTAAAACTTCAAAGACAATAGTTCTTAGAAATTAGCCTTGACCACGGTCAAGCGGTCAAAGCCCTATAACAGAACCACTGTCGTTTGAATAGCCTATGTTGTTTGTTTTTTTCTTTTACCTTTTTTTCAGCTCGTCGATTTTGGTACCAAATTCTGGCTGCTGAGTAAGGTGAGTTATTTTGTTACAAAAAAAAAACAACATTAAACACTCACACACTGTACATACGTATATATGCATTGAGGTTTTTTGTGAGAAACGCACTCTTATACATTTTTATGAATTCCCCGTACTATTGAGATCGGTTTTTTTGTTTAAAGTTTAGAGTTGATTTTTTACACATACATACATATTTTTACTTATGATTTTGTCTTTCAATTTAGTGGGAGATTGAATGCACATACATACATATATACATATTATCTGTGGTACTTGCATTTTTTTCTTTCATAGTTTTTTCATACATATTTACCTATATTTATAGAGGCGCTTGTGCATAAAGTTAATGAGGCATTAGGCTGGTGTAAATTTTAGAAATTTTTGTTCAAATTTTATTTCAAGGAAAATTTAGACTTAATTTAGTTATTATAGTTAGAAAATAAGTAACTGTAATTATTTTGAATTTTTAACTAGTGTAAGGCGTTTTGGAATATTTTTGAATTAAGTGTAGGAATAAAAATTGTTAATCATTTTTCTTTGAAAAAGTTGGAGAAAACTTTCTTTGAAGTTCATGGGTTGAGTTTTTTTTGTGCGGATTAGCTCATAATATGTCTGGCTAAAGAAATACAGTTGTTGGTGCAGGTGTTGCCCTTGTGGCAACTGATGGTAAGTTGGGGTAGTTGAGAAAAGATGGGATAAACGTAAGTACTAAAAGACGGACTTTAGTCAGGTTTAAGGGGACTCTACTCGGGAAGCGGAGCCATAGTAGAGTCCAAAGGCTGTTCACATCTCGTGAACAGGAGGGGTGGGAAGGCTCCACCTGACTCGGACAGGTTTTCTCCCGCTTTTGTCTTTTTTTCTTTTGTTTGATATCTTTCTCAGGCATGAACCCTAATTTTGCTTCGCAACTGTTGGGAAGGAGAAGTGGCAAGAACTGCGCCCCAATGCCGACGAGCCTCAGCCGGGCTACAACCATGCCGACTCGCTACTCCTCCTCTCCCGCACCAGGCAGTTACGTAACATAGTATAGCCCCATACCCATCGATGGAGGCATCCGTATGTATTTCGGTCTTATATTTTTCGTTAAAAATTTTAAGTACCGGTTGTTCGGTCAATTTCTGTTTTACGACATTAAAAGCGTTTACCTGGTCTGGGCCAATTTCAAATTTTACATCTTTCTTTATTAGATCGGTCAAAGGCTTGGTTATTAAAGCGAAATCTTTTATAAATTTTCGAAAATAACTCGCTAACCCTAGGAAGCTTTGTAACTGCTTAAAATTTTGTGGCATTTTGTACTTGGAAATTGCTTCAATTTTGCGTTGTGATGGTGATATTTGCTTATTTTCAATCACATGCCCCAAAAACTCGATTTTCTTTTTCAGAAATTGGCATTTCTTTAAATTTAGCTTCAGTTGGTAGGCAGCGCATATATTGATAACCTCTTGAAAATTTTTAACTGCCTCCTCTTCGTCTTTACCGGGAATGACAATGTCATCAACGTATGGCAGTGCTATTCCTTTGCGTGTAAGTTCCCTAAAAACTGCATTAATGTGGCGTTGGAAAACTGCTGGTGAGTTGGTTAGACCAAACGGCACCTTACAAAACTGGAATTGACCACTGTCCGTTACAAACGAAGTATATTTTCGGCTAGCCTGTGCTACAGGAACGTGAAAGAACCCATTTTCCAAGTCGATCGTGCTAAATATGGTTGCATCTTGTAGTCCTTCTAGTTGATCTTCGATCAGAGGCAATGGAAAATTGTCCCTTACTATTACTTTATTAATTCTCCTGTAATCGACACAAAGCCTAGGAGACCCTTCGCTTTTTTTACAAGGACTATTGGGCTAGAAAACTCTGATTCGCTTGGTTCGATAATTCCGTCTTTTAGCCATTCATCAATTTTTCTATCAACGACACATCTTTCGGCGAACGGCAACCTACGCGGCCTAGAATATATCGGGGTTTTCGTCTGTTACAACAATGTGCATAACAACGTTTGTATGCTTCTGCCCATTTGGCTTATAGTTACTAATCATTGTCTCTACTTTGGCTTTTGCATCACCACTTGCTGATTCGTCAATATTAAAACCTTTGTTGTCATTTATAATGTCTATTTTAAAAAAAGGAAAATCGTTGTTTGAATTTAATTTTCGCACAGAAACGCTACCGCCTTAGAACTTATTGGCGCTTCTTATAAAATTTCGCGACCTATAATAACTTCGACATCAATGCATTTTGACGGTATTACTAAAAAGTTCATTTCAAAATAATTATCGTCGATTTTTACAGTTTCTTTAAAACTGCCAATTGGTTTAATTTTATTGTCATTACGTTTTTCACCAACACCCACTAGATGAATTTGTACCTCACTTAGTTTTGGCTTATTTAACCCTTCGAAAACATTTTGTGTAACCAGATTGAATTTACTCCCAGTGTCTAATAAGGCTACGAATTTCTTACCTCTTATTTCGATGTGTTTGGTTAAAGAATCGTCTTCCGTACACATATAATTCACATTTGTTTTGCTTTTACTATCTCTTTTAACACCACACTCATTCGCTATGTGGCCAAATTTATTACACTTGAAGCACTTTCGCCCTAGCGCTTTATTTTCACAATTGTTTGATAAATGATCTTTTCCACCACAGTTATAACAGATTACGGCTTTATTTGTCTTCTCACTCATCTGTGCTTTGAACTCATTATTCTTTTTCTTCTCACTCATCTGTGCTTTAAACTCATTATTCTTGTTACGCATTTTCTCATAACACTTTAAATTGCTCTTAAAATCTTGTATGTTTGTGGCATTATATAAAATAGATTTATTAACACTCAAATCTCGTATGCCGTCAATTACATATTGCATCAACGCGTTGTCGTCAATATTTCCCCTTGATGCTAATTCGCGCATTGTAAAAAAATATTCTTGAATGCACTCGTCACTTTTGATTTTTCTCTCAGACAACTGTTTGTGCAGTGTTGCATTATTTGTTGTTGACTTAAATTCGTACATCAATCATTGCTCATTTCACTCTGCTGGCGCTTTCGCCGCGCGCTATGTTCTTCGTTTTGCATATTCGCCGCGTTTTTACACTTGTCGGTCTGTTGGTTTTCACTCAAATTCTCTTCACTCTCACTCTGATCATCTTCGTTTTCTGTTAGACTCTCTTCATCGCGACAAACATCTTTTAACAACTGTCCTTTTCGTAGATTTTGGAAAAATTGCAATATAATATCTTCCTCTTCGTAATTAAGTGTAAGCAAAATGCAAATCGAAACTAAATCACACTCTTTTAGGTTTTCTTTAATATACGTTAGCTTTTTTGCATAGTTATCGTCGTGCTCGTTGAATTCAAAACCTTCGAACTCTCTTAAACGTTTTCTATTGTTTCTGCCGCCTTCACTCTCAAATACATATTTGTGTAGCGCGACAACACTTTTTTTTACTAGAAACAAGTAGATTTCTACGAACATTCTCGAAATCAACTAAATGTGACATTGCGAAATGCAAACTTCTTTTCCTTTTTTTTCAATTAGGAACTATTTCAGACACGGCACTTTCATTAAATTTTGTTTTCCACGCACTTGTTCTTATTTAATTAGCGCATACAGGCATTAGGAAATTATAGCATTCTAATTTACACCACCGTTTCACAAGGCATTGGTTTGCCCCCAATATTTATAGTATTTATTATTCAGTGTTTAATTTTAACAAAGTTTATTAATGTTGAATTGAATGATAAGTAAATGATTTAATATTTTAAAAGGAATGAAATTTAAATGGATTTGAATTACATTAAATGAAATATTTTACACGTGCATCTTTAAAAGCGAACCGTCTTCATTGCCGTCTTCGTGTTAACTCACTCATCGTTTTTATCTTCTTTTTGTCTTTCTTCTTCTCCGTTTCGTCTTCGTATAACTTGTAGTTGCCATCTTTCTTGAATTATTGCTGCTTGAAATTAGCTTTGGGATTTTAATCCCACATACATACATACCACCCATTATACAATTTGGGTTTTTTAGTAAGTTTTTCCGAAAATTAAAATTTTTTTAAACATACCCTCATATTCATAAAAAATAAAATTGGTTTATAAAGCTTTTTAATATGAGATTTTCATACAAATTTTGAATAATATGAGCTTAAAAACCTTTTATATTTGTCATGAATAAGGGGGATATTGTTCTGTTTATTAGATTATTTCTATAAATTTTGAAATATAAAAATCGATAATTTTTCACAGGTCCTTAAATTTTGTACTAAACGAAGTGGTTAGAGGTCAACTAAAATATTACTAAAGACAACAACTCATTTCTATTCATCCAGATTTACAAACCGAACACCAAAAGAAGTCTAGACAAAATTTGACCACTTTTGAATAAATAAAAAAAAAAAATCAATATAAATGTATTTCTAAGTTATGGTTAATGAAAAAAGCTAGGAAACCCTCAAACTGTTTTTCCAAAAGGCTACATTTTGCCCGGTTTCAATATACCTACATTTTTTTTTTTCAAAAATCAAATCAAAAATCAATATAAAATGTCTTTTTAAATATTTCTAAGTTAGTGTTAAGGAAAAAAGCTAGAAACCCCTCAAAATATTTTTGCATAAGGCTAGATTTTGCGAGGTTTAACCACTTTTGAATAACTTTTTTTTTAAAAATCAACATACCCACATTTTTTTTAAATCAAATCAAAAATCGATATGAAATGTCTTTTTAAAGAAAAAAGCTAGAAAATCCTCAAAGCCTACATTTTCCCCGGTTTCACCACTTTTGAATATTTTTTTTTTTTTTTTTTTAATAAATATACGTACTATTTTTTTTTCAAAAATCAAATCAAAAATCGATATAAAATGTCTTCTTAAATATTTCTAAGTTATGGTTGAGGAAAAAAGCTTAACATAACCACATTTTTTTCAAAAATCAAATCAAAAATCGATATGAAATGTCTTTTTAAATATTTCTAAGTTATGGCTATGGAAAAAGGCTAGAAAGTCCTCAAACTATTTTTGCAAAAGGCTACATTTTTCCCGGTTTCACCACTTTTGAATATTTTTTTTTTTTTAATTAATATAGGTACTATTTTTTTTTCAAAAATCGATAAGAAATGTATTTTTAAATATTAAGGAAAAAAGATAGAAAAACCTTTAACAGTTTTTCCAAAAGGCTAGATTTTGGCTGATTTTACCACTTTGAATACATTTTTTTTTTTTAAATCAATATACCTAAATTTTTTTTTAAATCAAATCAAAAATCAAATTAAAATGTCTTCTAAATATTGCTAAGTTATGGATAAAGAAAAAAGCTAGAAAAACCTTTAACTGTTTTTCAAAAAGCCTAGATTTGCCCTAACCAGCATTTGTAATTTACCAACACTAAATAATAAATTTCTATAAATAGAACTCATATTTCTACAAAATGAATTTCATTCTTTCACTCAATAAGCTCCTCCTATTATAAGAGAAATCATTTTCACTCCCTCGCTCATTGAGTACTTCGGTCCATTATCTATCTATTATATTAATAGGCTAACAAATTTTACATATAAATATTTGCCAAGCTTAAACCCATACTAAATATGCATAAATATTTATGAAATGCATATGGATTTGTTGGCATACCTCTAAGGCAGTGCATAATTATCTAATATATAACCAATCCTGTTTCATTTATCTGTAATAAGCGAATGAAAATTTCTCATGCCACTTGAATTGGTTATCTGACAATCAATTTGTACATAAAGCGATAGCCCAGTGGGAAGCGTCGGGGGTAGTGGTCGAGCGGTTAATGGTTCAAGTACACCTATCGGCCACATTTTTTTATTTTTATTTTTTGTCATTGAAAATTGTTTTTATTTTTTCAATATATAAATATTTCTTATCTTGACTTTTTTAAAATTTTTATATTTGTGATCTCTATTTTCGAGAAAAAAAATTGCTGAATATTTTTAGTTGACGGAAAGCATATGCATACATACCACCCATTATAGAAACGCGATAACCGCTTATTCAATTTGGGGTTTTTTTGTCTAATTTTTGATAATATAAGATCGAAGTTGCGAAATTTTTTCAAACACAGTAGTATATTTATCGGACTTCGGTATATTAGTTCTATAAATTTTAGTGATTTCTACCGTTTGAGACAAAGTTGCTGATAGACTCCCTATTTAAAATATAAAAATCGACAACATATTTAATATGTACTTAAATTTTGAACTAAATCAAGTGGTTAGCGGTCGTCTTAAATTTTACTGAAGGCAACAACTGATTTCTATTCATATGTACATATCGTCGCCTCAGAAAACGAACGTCGTATGTTACAAAACGCAGTTTCGAGAGTATAGCTCCGCAGCTATACAAAAACTGTGCGGTAGATTTTTCTGAAATTTTAACGAGTTGTAGAGAGTGGTATTTATTATTATTTCCTATTTTCAAAAGTTTAATATCTTCAAAGTTTTAGAAGATATACGACTTTTCATTCAGAATGCATTTGTTGTATGTGACGTCTGCTCACAAATATATTTTTGACTCATACGACAAAAGTTTTGGGCTTTGCCAACATAACTAATAATAAACTTTAAAAAATATGGGTTTTTAAAAAATTACTTACCATTTTTTATAAAAAAGTTCTAATTTGACGTCCGTATTTTATGTCAGACATATTTTACTTAGAAAATATGAGCACGATGAATGTATTTTAAATAAAAAGCATACTTTTTGTCCACAGTCTTTTTATTTAAATTAAAAACTTAACATACTTAAAAAAACCTTATATGTACGTATGTATATATCTATAAAAATCATAAATACTAAATAAATAAAAAATCGTTTGTTACAAAAAAATTAGCGGCAGGCGACGACAGCTCCATCTTACTTGCTCAACGATATACAGCTGACTGAAAGAATTGCGCGCGTTACTGAGGTTAAGCTACGCATGAATGCGACAAATGCTTACAATTGGTCTGTATACAAATGTTGTATGTAGGCAGTTTAGCAGCACTTACGACAAACGTTTTCTAATGATAACAAAAAATGAATTTCTATGGAAAATTGTCGTATGTGATATATTTCTGCTACATACGACAAAAAGCAAACCCGAATTGTTATATTTTGTAACATACGACTAAACGCGCAGTAAATAACTCAAAAACTAAAGAAGATAGAAAAAAACGGTGTTACGGCGAGCCCGGGTAGTAGCGGGGTTGCTCGCGCGTAATAAAATGAAAAGAGAAAGAAGAGGAAATGGCAGCGAGTGAATAAATAATAAAACACTGTATTTCAACTATAGATACAATATAACAAGTGACTTTCTTTATTGAGTAGAATGTACAACCTTAATTATTGGAGAATTAAGGCATACAAGTAATATTTTATGAAAGTGGATAAAGGAAATATTTTATTAAGTGATTTTACAAAAGTTGGAATTCTACGTTTGGGAATTGGGCTTACCTGGAGTGGCTGCGGGTGAAGTGCTTCGTGATCGACAACAAAGTGAAAGAGCCTTCAGATAAAACGTAGTTCTGTACCGCCGCCGAATGCCTACTTTCGTAGGATTCGAAGGGGTAAGAGCTGTTATCGGGCGAAAAGATAAAAAAGTCGCGCGAGCAGATACTAGTATCTATTACGAGGGGCGACCGATATATTTAGACCGATGGTCTAAACATGCCGGCCCCCCTTGCGATAAGCAACATTAAAAGAAAAAAAAAATGGGAATCACCAGCAACCAATCCAAACTAAATATTTAAAATGAAACTATAACTATGTGTCTTCCTCCTGGGCCTTTGCTCTTCCCGTAGCTGCCGGTGGACACCTGTGGAGGACGAGAAAGAATAGTTAGTACATTAACGTGGTTTTTGCCTAGTTCATTGCACCTTTAGTGGAAAAGTTGTCGACAAAGATGACGGGTCGATTTTCTGAGGCCCTATTGTGGGTAGGCCCCAGATATAGTTAGGCCGAATATAGTGGCCTGGGCCAGTAGCCCGTTGATGGTGGATGATGGGGTGCCCTGCAGCATAAGGCTGGCGTAGACGTCGGCGCCCAAAGTCAGGCGTACTGGTGACGACCGGAAAAAGTCGGGGTCAGCCAGCTTCATAAATTGAAACGGCGCGGCAACGGTGGCGTCTATATGTGAAGCTGGGTTCGTGCGATGGTAGTTTGCGACGACAGTGGCTTGTGTCGTGACCCTTCTTGCCACCCCATACTCTCCTCTCAAGACGAGTGTGCACCTGATCGGCCGAGTCCCCCCAAATCGCTCTAAGCCGAGCTTGGAAGCGAGCTCGCTGTCAATGACCGATGTGGGTGAACACGAGTCGATCAGGGCACGTACAACGTGTAGTTTGCCGCCGGATTCGATGCACACTGAAGCAGTAGAAGAAATGGCTACAAGCGACCTCAAAATAATGCTCTCGGTGGGCGTATTGGCCGCTCTGCCCGACCGGAAAGTGGCAGGCAGATCCCTGTGGCGGACTATGGTGGTGTCGCTGACAGCTGTGTGGGCCGGGTAAGGTGCCGTCCGACCCGCTGTAAGGCGTGATGAGCGGAAAGGACGCGTTTCCGCGTCACCGCGTCTTACCGCAGTGGAACGGCGAGATGGGCGGAAAGGACGCGTTTCCGAGCCACCGGGATTCACCTTACCGGGCCTTTGCTGTGGTCGGAAAGTACGTGTTTCCGAGCCACGCTCTCCTATGCTCTCCCCGTGGACTGTATTGCGGCTTCTCCACAGCTCGTGTCGTAGTAGCGGTCGGAAAGAACGTGTTTCCGAGCCGCCGAGCTGTGGAGAGCGTATCGGTGGTGACCTGGCCGCCTCCTCTTCCTCTTCTGCTTCGGCTACCTGCTCTGCCCAGGATTTGGTGGTTTCGGTGATGGCGATCGACAACGCGCCATCGGAGATCTCTCCATCATCGAGTATGTCCACGTTAGGACCGACCTGCTCAGAGGTGCGGACGGCTGCGTCATCGATGTGCAGCGTCGTATGGTGTTTCTCGTCACACCGGTAACAGCGGTCCTTGCTCGGACATGTTCCAGGACCGTGGAATGGCGATAGGCAGTTGGAGCAGTACTTGTGGATAAGTACTACCCGTAACCGCTCTTCAACCGCCATCCCACGGTATTTTTGGCAAAATCGGATGCCGTGGTTATTACCGCATAACCGACAAGGAATGGTGAAAGGCCGAGACCTTTGTTCGGTTTTTACACGTGTTGCGGTGTAGCGAGTCATGCTAAAATGATAGTAAACCCATTAGTACCTGTGGGTGGCTTGTGTGCCCTTATAGTTGGGTGGCTTGTGTACCTAATCCCGTATCTTTAATTTTTTGTATGAATTTTTCCTACTTTGGGCATTTTTTCGCTTAATTTACCAAATTTTTTTCGGTGTAAATGTTCTATTACCCTTCATTTACCAAATTGGGTGCGGTGTAAATGTATTATTACCCTTCAGTGAATTCTGGGTAGGTTTGGATATTTACCCTCATCTGGCAGGACCATTCGGATTCTGGCCCCATTTTTCCCATCTGGTATTGTTTGTCATTTGACAATTTCCTACCACTCAAGGAAACAGGAAATAGGTGCGTGAACACTTTATATGTGCTGACACTGCAGAGTACGCACCCTCTGAAGAAGTTCTAAAATTATGTTTTTTTTTTTTGGAGGTAGTAATTTTCGCTCTGATTCCATTTACTTTAGTAATTAGTAATGGTGAGATCTAGATATTTTGCTAAAAAACTTAATTTTTCGCATAGCGAGCTTTGGTCTATGTGGTGATTATATGACCAGCTGATCGCGCTGTCGTTGATCACCAGCTAACATTACCCACCCTTAAGTCTCACCAATCGGAGCCCGAACAGCTGACATGCTCCCTCAACAGTCTGTGCTGCCACATCTCGCCGATGGCGACTAGTACTCTTGCGATGTTAAGGCCCAGGCAGATGCTCCACGGCAGCTGCTAATAGTACATTTACACTGTTCACCCCGTCATTGTGGTGACATTTTCCATACCGTGTCACGATTTGGGGTGCCTAATTTAGGCGAATGGTGTTCGTTGTTGTACGATTACGACTGTGAAGGTAGTAACTGCCAGAAATGGGTATTTGCCACGATATAATATTTTATTGGTATTGTATACTTTATGGGTTAACTGCTAATAAGTTAGCTACAATTATGGGTTGATAGCTCAAAAGACGGATTTTGGCCTCAGGATCGTGAATCCGGAAGCGCTTACTTTATCTTTTTGTATCAGTGGATGTTATGGTTAAAAACCCGGAAAATGACCCGGATCCGATACCAAATTTGGGGCAGGCTCCATGGTATTTATGTCCGAAATACCTTACTATGTTTTACTTATTTATTTATGCGGGTACACCGAACGATTTTCACTCCGGCTTGTATTGGGGAAAATTGGTAGATTTCATACCGTGCGTGCAGTGACACATTTCGTGTAATCGGGCCTTCGGTGTAGGATTTAGTACTCGTGCATCTGGTAACTCGATTTGGTACTAAAAAAGGGGATAGTGTGGCAGCGCGAAAACCGGCGCCATCAATGAATAAACGTCATTCAGAAAAAACAAATTACACGAGGTAAGTGTAAATTTTATGAATTTTATTTTTTATTGTGATATTTATAATAATTTTTCTATTTCTTTTGCTTTCAGGTGGCAGATGGATCATTTTGGGACCAAGTTGCAGTGGATACATCGCGGACTTCCAGGTAAGTGTAATTTCACGCTGCTGAAATATTGTGTCGTTTCGGCAGCGTTAAAAGCCATGTATATGCATGTATGTTCACTCGCTGTGGTGGCCGGCGCTCAGCGATGGATGCATACATGAAACAACCTTTTGACAATCCTGTATTGATTTTCTTTTCTTTGCAGGTTTTATGGGCAATACAACTTTTCGATGAATATCCTGCATGTTTCATTGTTGGCGCTGACAATGTTGGTCAAACCAAATGCAAAATTCGTACCAGTTTGCGTGGCATGCGCAAAGCTATACGCGGTCATTTGGAGAATAATGCCTTGTAGGAAAATGGTTGCTGCACAACAACGGCTGCACAACAGGGTGAGTTGGACGAAATAACGATGGTAGGATTTAGAGCTATGGCCCGGGCCATGATAAGGAGTTGACCTTTTTTTGGAATAGGGGTTATGGGATGTCGATACAGCTCGAACCCATAACAATAGGTTTAGTTAGGCCCCGCTGCGTATAGGGGCATATTTTTGTTTAAAGAGTTAACTTTTTTTTTGGACAGGGGTTATGGGATATCGATACAGCTCGAACCCATAACACTAGGTTTACCTAAAAACCCGCTGCATATAGGGGAAAACTTGCAAAGCAAATGAATTTTTTGCTGAGAAGCTTCTCATGGCAGAAATACACCCGGAGAGTTTGCCAAACTACTGCCGAGGGGCGACCCCGTTTTAGAAAAATTTTTTTTCTAAATAATTTTTGATGTTACTTTTGCCGGGCATCGAACCGCCACGAACACTTAACCGCTACACCACGGCGGCCGTGAGTTGACTGCCATGCTTTAAAAACGTTTCAATTTCGAGCCTGTACGCTGAGAAAGTTGCTACTCGTGGTCTCTGCGTTACAGCTCAAGCTGAATCACTCTGTTATGAAATGACTGGAGGATTAGCTGTACGTCGTGCATGTTATGGTGTGGCGCACGGGACGCCTTGTAAACGGCAACAAAATTCCGACATCTCTGAAGCTGTGTGTCACATGATCAGAAGGGCTGTTGCCCTCTGTAAGCATGTGGGGCGTAATTGCAAGGATAAGAATGGTAAGTTCTGTTTGATTTTGGTTTTAGACGAGAACACAGATTTAATAAAATTTTATTTTTAAAGGTTTTAGTTGTGGAGGATATACCTATGTGGCAAAAACAAATCGCCGAAAACACAGATGGAGCTGCCATAACTCTTAAAAATGATTTAAAATCGATTGGCAAGGTGGGTCGTGTATTCAGGCAGGCATTTCACCTGCACAAGCTGAGTCGGGTGCAATTCATCCACACAAGTGATGTTGCTACCCGGGCTCGCCGTAACATTTGGTCCATCGCGCCAGGAAATAACAAAAATCCAGCACCTATAAAATCAGCACCTAAAAAATCC
This sequence comes from Campiglossa producta, assembly GCA_964058755.1. Classification (NCBI taxonomy): domain Eukaryota; kingdom Metazoa; phylum Arthropoda; class Insecta; order Diptera; family Tephritidae; genus Campiglossa; species Campiglossa producta. Next base: position 76,718,937 of record CAXKVI010000001.1, read on the forward strand.
AGCACCTAATAAAGCGCACCGCAAAAATTAAAAAAATTCAACAGAGTTTAGTTGGCCTTTTAATTAATTCGAAGGCGACTTGAACGAACCAAGCGAGCGATTAGCTATCAACAACAGCGAGTGACACCAACACATACACGTACTCACACCACATCACATCATATCATACCATCAGTGCGTTGCTCACATCAACACATCACATCACACCAATCACTACAGTCCATCTGCTCTCATCACACCACAATCAATTACATCGATTTCATCACTCAAGGTACGTGGTTTGTTTTAGTTCATGCACCACTTTTTTTTTGTACGTGCGAAACGTAGTGAACTTTGTGAGTGATTTCCTTTGAAAACAAAGTAAGTGAAAATACCGTGTTCTCGATAGCACACTTTCGCCTTTTGACCATCGGTTAAGTCCCCCACCAGTGGTAAGACTTATCCGGCACAGCTCAAGGCAAGCAGTCAGTGAATTTTTTTTTGTTTTTTTATATATACACGTATCACTGCACTGAACATCTCTCTGTTCGACCACATACTGTGGAAACTTTCTCCAAACAACTTTAAAATTTCACTTAGTTGATGCTTTTTAAAGAGCGATCCATCACAAAGTTCACATATCAAACAATCCATATATTCATCACAACGTTGGGTGGCTTGTGGGTATAAACACTTAAAGCGTACACAGTCCATAAGTGTCGCTTAATTTAACACATTATTTTGTATCGCTCAAAATTTTAAATAAAATATTATCACTAGTCCACGATTATCTGGACAAATACAACTGCGTTAGTTTTTCTTGGAATTTTTCTTGGAAATTGCACTTTGTCACCTGGTTTGGCTATACAGGGTTCACAATACCCAAAGCACATCGAATCTGTACCAAGATTTCTATCTGTGCCACATACACTTTGTTGATACATTGAGTCTTCAGAGACTTTTATTTGTTATCACCATACACTTTGGAAGCACATCAAATCTTCAGAGATTTTTACCTTTGCTATACACACGTTTATTAGTTCACTAAATCTTCAGAGGTTTACTCGTCTATAAACACTTTTGAAACATTAAATCTTCAGAGATTTCTATCTGTTTCATATACACCGTTGTTGCTACTTTAAATCTTCAGAGATTTTGTTCGGGTTCACACACACTTTTAAAGACATATTTTTGTCTTTTGAAACATTAAATCTTCAGAGCTTTCTATCTGTTTCATATACACCGTTGTTGATACTCTAAATCTTCAGAGATTTTGTTCGGTTTCACACACTTTTAAAGACATAATTTTGTCTTTTGAAACATTAAATCTTCAGAGATTTCTATCTGTTTCATATAACTACACTGTTGATAATACTCTAAATCTTCAGAGATTTAGATCGGTTTCACACACTTTTAAAGACATAATTTGTCTATCACACATTTTATACATCAAATCTCCAGAGATCTGAATCAAATCATCGTTTATAAAAAACTTCGCTTAGTCCAAAGCAAGATACATTCCTGAGTCATTTCTGTCCGCTCCAGTTTCTCTATAAGTATACAAAATATTTAAACAAATTAAAAGAATGGAGGCCTACATCCGCCACTCCGATTGTATCGTTGAGTTTGAGAAAGATCTCAACACTCAGGATATACAAGACATGGATAAGCACACCCTTGTAATACAACAAGAGGAACTTAAGGCATTATGGAAGAAATCCAAATCGACTTATGAAAGTCTTCTTGCCTCAACCGAAACAACTAAGGAGCAATTACAATCAATTAAACAAAAAAATAAGACGTGTTTCACATGCTACACAAGATGCATGGCTGCTATGAATGCTCAGCTGGAAAAGCTGTCAGCACAGCCCATACAACCACAAAAACAACAAAGTACTGATGATACATCCAGCCGTGAAAATAATATTCGGCTTCCGCCCTGTGACACCGATGTGTTTAAGGGCGATTATCTATCCTGGCCAACATTTAGGGATATGTTCACGGCCATATACATATTAAATAAACGCCTTACCCCGGTTGAAAAATTGTATCACCTCAACCAAAAAACTCAAGGGGACGCGAAGGAAATAGTCAGGAGGTGTCCACTGACCAACGAAGGCTTTACTACAGCCTGGAAAAATTTAAGTGACCGGTACGAGAACAAGCGTATCCTGGTCAATACCCAATTAAAATCGTTGTTCAGTCTGACCGCGGTGGACAAGGAATGTGGAACAAAGATCAAACAACTACAACGAGATATAAATAATTGCATCGCATCACTCCAATGTCATCAAATTGACATATCTAATTGGGATGCAATAATTACTTATCTATGTTCCACCAAACTTCCCGAGTGTACTCTGGCTCTCTGGGAACAAACCATTGAGAACAAAACAGAGATTCCAAAATGGGAAGACATGGATAAATTCTTATCCAACCGGTTCCAAACATTGGAAACCGTGTGCGATTTGAGGAGTAGCAACAAAGCACACTCGAATCAGTCTTCAAATAGTTCACGGGAAACGCCGAAGAAACTCGGAGTTTACCAAGCCAGCGTCCCTCCTGGCTGGTGTCAAATGTGCAACACCAAGGAGCACAGATTGCGGGACTGTCAAAATTTCCGAAGGCTGTCCCCACAAGACAGAATAACCTTTATTAAGGAAAAAAGGTCTTGCCTTAACTGTTTGTCAGACAAACACACCGTGACACGATGCCCTCATCCGCTTAATTGCACCTTGTGTCACTTGAGGCACAACACCTTACTCCACCTGCCAACAGCACAACCCCAAGGAAACCACCAAAGTTGGAACCGGAACACCAACTCCAATAATAAAAGTCGGAACCGAAACACCAACACAAATAATCGAAGTTGGAACCGCAACTCCAACGATGATAGGCCCTCAACTTCGCAACAGGCTAGGGCAAGGCTTGAGTCTGCAAATAGAAACGAAAATGTTAATAATGTTTCTACATTACATGCCAATACAACTAAAGGGGTATTGTTGGAAACCGCACGCATTAAGATCCACTATAATGGAGGGGATTTCTCGGCCAGAGCTCTTATTGACTCCGGCTCTGAGTGCTCTTTCATAACTGAAAGACTGAAAAAGGGAATAAACCTGCCATCTAAACGCCTGAACATACAAGTGTCAGGCATAAACAATACGCTGTCCGCGCAGGTAACAGAGTCGTGCTCTATTACAATAGGCTCCCTCATCGACCTATTAGTTAGCATTGATACAATGGTCCTAGTCCTACCACAACTTACAGGGGACCTTCCGACTTGTCAGGTCAGTGCATTGACCCAGCAAGCGTTCCCTGACTTGATTCTAGCGGATAAGAGGTTCTTCGTTAATGAGCAGGTCGACCTCATTCTAGGAGGCGACATTTACGCAAAAATAATATTGAACGGTATAAGGAAGAACGTGATGAGCACGCTTCTTGCCCAAGAAACCGTCTTCGGGTGGATATTGACCGGTCGCGCAGAAACAGCACAGCCCACTAATAACACTGGTCGACGGCCAAAATTTACCAGAGACGCCGTTATGAAATTCGTATGTAAAACCACCCCCTGATTTCGAAAATCGAGTTCATATTTGATTCTATGGTACCGTTTTTGAGATATTTGCATTTTACCGTTATTCGAAAAAACCAAAAAGATGGCTCCCTTTAATTACATATATCTCACGAACGGGACAAGCGATTGCAAAAAAGACGATAAAATTTGCTATAAATGCATCATACATTGTTTTTTGCTCAACCAGATAGTTTTCGAGATATTAGCTTATCATTTCATATTTTTGTTTTCTTTTATGAAAAAATATGAAAAAAATTACTCTTTGCGTGGACAGCATTCCAAAACCACACCTTTTTTTCTAGATATTTTTTCTTTACGTAGAGCTCTGTTTAGAAAAAAGATAAGTTATCATCGAAGAAAATCGATGTAAAACTACGTAAGTTATAAGCGATCAAATAAAAATACCCAGGTTGCGCAATTTCAACGTATAGCTCAAAACGTATGTATGGTATAAGAAAGAGAGAAATATCAAGCTATGCTCTGTTTCTATTGAGTTCAAAGTTTAATTCATGAATGAATTACCCATATTTTTTACTTTTTTTAAATTTATTTATGTTTATACTATATTCTAACAATCTTTATCTTAATTTGATTTTACTATGTAGTCGAAATAATTATGTGTTCTACTTTGACGCTTATTCAGTTTAGGATCGGTTTCTCTTATGAGAAACCAGCAGTAATCACCCATCATTGCGACGTCCCAGAATCCTTGATATCGATTCTCAATTAATTTCATTTGCTGATGAAACCTTTCGCCATGTTCGTCACTTTCGTCGCCAAGATTTGCCGGAAAATCAAAATGTGAGTGCAGAAAGTGAATTTCTAAAGACATATTTACGCCTGGAAAGAAAATATTAGTTAGGTAAATAAAATTTTGGGAAATTAATTTTAATAAGCCTTTTATATTTACCCATTTTCGCATAATTATTGATTAAGTCGTTCACTATCTGTTCGTAGTTAGGGCTTTTGTGTCTACCGAGAAAAGAAGCAACGACCTTTTCAAAGGATTCCCACGCTGCTGCCTCAACTGATGAGAGTAGTCCTTTGATTTGAGTATTGTTGATCAACTTTTTTATTTGTGGTCCAACAAAAATACCTTCCTTTATCTTGGCTTGAGAAATATCTGGAAAAATTGTTTTCAAATAGTCGAATGCTTCGCCTTCTTTGTCCAAAGCCTTAACAAAGTTTTTAATGAGACCGAGCTTGATGTGTAAGGGTGGAAGTATGATTTTCTCTTTCTTGACAAGAGGGGTGTATTTTATGTTATCCACACCAACGGTAAACTCGACTCTTTCCGACCAATCCTTTCTGACGTAGTGGTCCTTACGAGCTCGGCTATCCCACTTGCAGAGGAAGCAGCAGTGCTTGGTGTAGCCACTTTGTAGACCGCATAGCATTGCAACGACTTTGAGATCAGAACATATTTTCCAATCATGCTCTTCATATTTGATAAATTTGAGAATTTTTTGCATTTCCTCGTAGGTTTCCTTTGTATCTACTGCATGTGCGATCGGGATAGAAGGCTTTTTGTTACCAATATGCAATAATACAGCTTTAAAACTCAGTTTATTGCTGTCTATGAACAATCGCCACTCTTTTGAATCATATGTTTGACCAAACTCTTTGAATAAATCAGGAATGTCGTTGCAGTAGCATATACTGTCTTTCTTGGTATAGTGTTTGGAAAATGGTTCGTGACGAGTTCTACAATATGTCACCTTAACATCGGATGACACAAATTTAAATTGTTGCATACGGGAAGTGTGGATCTCTGCCTTTTCCTAGGATAGTTCCAAATCTCTTATCCAATCATTAAGTTGTGCTTGTGAGAGAACGTTTCTCTCGTTTCCCACGCGAAATTCAGTACAACTTGATTCCCCGCACTCAGATATTACTGTTGACAATGGAACTGGATCCGCAACTGTCGTTGAATGTAGTACTGGTAATGTCACTGATGGTACGCTGGCATAAGTTACTCTTCTTGATCTTCCAACGCCAAGCACTTTCGTTTGACAAATATAACACTCCATTGAATGGCAAGTAGGTTCTCTCCATATCATTGGTGTAGCAAATTTTATTTGTTGTCCTGATTTCGACTGAATCAATTCTACTCGACACGATGTACACAAAGTGTTCGGTGTCCATGGTTTTTCAGCATTTTTAGGCTCAATGCCAAAATACTTGGAGTATAAAGTTTTGATACGATCTGAGAACACTCGTCGTAGCCTTATGATAGTATATTGGCCACACATGAAACAGAACATATCTGGATCGTTATCACACTCAAATTCTCGCGTCCTTTTACTCATTTTATTTTTTTTTAATAAATCACGGTTTTGAAATTCGACTTATGAACTGAACTATCTCCGGCGAGCCTTGCAGATGTTTTGAAGTTTCAAGGCGCCTTAACTCATTTATACTCGGAACAAAAATAAAATTGAAAAAATCAAATCTTACCTAGACAGAAAGGTTCCTTTTTATACGAAGCCGGGAAAAGAAAATATTACCTGCTTTAGATGTCGGCTTTAAAAATTTTCTTATAATTTTGAAAATCTACCTGCATACTTACGCATAAGTGACGGAAATACATGTTTATAACTACATGCCTACAGCACTTTCGAACCCAACCACTCTTCCTTTCGAAGCAACCACTCTACCTACTATAAAACAATTCGAGTATTAAAAGTACTATTTGATTTATTTAAAGAAAAAGTATTATCATTGTTATGGTGTTATTCGTTTATCCGGATAATATCCCATTTGCACTTTATACCTTTAAAATATGTATGTATGTATACATCACACATTGAAGTTGCGCAACCTGGGTATTTTTACTTGATCGTTTATAACTTACGTAGTTTTGCATCGATTTTCTTCGATGATAGCTTATCTTTTTTCTAATAAAACAGAGCTCTACGTAAAGAAAAAATATCTAGAAAAAAAGTTGTGGTTTTGGAATGCTGCCCACGCAAAGAGTAATTTTTTTTATATTTTTTCATAAAAAAAACAAAAATATGAAATGACAAGCTAATATCTCGAAAACTATCTGATTGAGCAAAAAACAATGTATGATGCATTTATAGCAAATTTTATCGTTTTTCCGATTCTGTAAACTTTTTTGCAATTGCTTGACCCGTTCGTGAGATATACGCAATTAAAGGGCGCCATCTTTTTGGTTTTTTCGAATAACGGTAAATTGCAAATATCTCAAAAACGGTACCATAGAATCAAAAATGAACTCAATTTTCGAAATCAGGGGGTGATTTTACATACGAATTTCATAACGGCATTTTTGGTAAAGCGAAAAAGTTGAAATTCGTGGTCCAGTGTAATAGGGTATCATTTTTTAACCAGATAAGCCTAGATAAACAGTTAACCGCATTCTGGGAGTTGGAAGCCTAAGAAAAAGGCACTAAACGACGATAATGCCTATTGCGAGGCACTTTTCAAAGCAACAACGGTACGGGGCTCTGATGGCAAATACATTGTCTCCCTTCCCTTTAAACAAGAGTTTCCCAACGACATCTGCTTAGGGCCTTCTTTAAGAGGTGTTTGCTCTCAATTTTACAGGAATGAGACCCGCCTGGCTAAGACACCGGACCTACAGAGAGAGTACAATAGAGTATTGTCGGAGTATGAAACATTAGGACATATGTCCAAAGTCCCTTCAATCGTCCCACCCCTGTCTACAGATTGCTACTTCCTGCCTCATCATGCTGTCATAAAGGAAGAAAGCACAACTACTAAAGTCAGGGTGGTATTCAACGCGTCGTGTCCCACCGCTAATGGCACCAGCCTTAACGACATTCTTCATACAGGCCCAGTACTTCAGGCCGACTTAACAATACTGCTTCTCAGATGGAGATTCTATAGATACGTGTTTAATAGCGACACCGAAAAGATGTATCGTCAGATATGGGTCAAACCCAATCATACCAAATTTCAAAGAATAGTTTTCCGGACTAGACCTGAGAACCCTATCACCGTCTACGAGTTACAGACGGTAACCTTTGGAGTTAATTGTGCTCCATACTTAGCCATCCGAACACTGCATCAGTTAGCGGATGACGTGGAGACTTCATTACCCATCGCAGCCAATATTCTACGAACAAGCATGTACGTCGATGACGTCCTTTCAGGAGGGCATACCATCGACACAGCCATTAAAGCGCGCGATGAAATAACACATGCATTACAGTCTGCAGGCTTATTCCTTCGAAAATGGACGTCAAACTGCAGCAAAATACTACGGGGAATACCCAAACATCATCGACTGAACGAGGACTTTCTGGAGTTCGAAGACTCCAGTACGGTCAAAACACTCGGAATCCGTTGGAACGCACATTCTGACCAGTTTTATTTTACAGCTAAGCCCATCGCAAATGAGGATAGCATTACTAAACGGGCGATACTCTCAGCCATCGCTAAACTCTTCGATCCATTAGGATGGCTGGGCCCAGTCATCATAGTAGCCAAAATGATTATGCAAAACATTTGGCTAGAGGGGACTGACTGGGACGAGAGAGTATCTGATCAAACTTTAGATAGGTGGCGCAGCTTTATGCACGACTACAATGAAATTAATAACATTCGGATTCCACGATGGGTATATTTCACGCCATCCAACGACGTGGAAATACACGGATTCTGCGATGCCTCCAAAAAAGCATACGCAGCCACAGTTTTTTTAAGAGTCAAAATGAAAGATCAGGTTTACGTTAACCTGCTACAGCTAAGCCATCGCAAATGAGGATAGCATTACTAAACGGGCGATACTCTCAGCCATCGCTAAACTCTTCGATCCATTAGGATGGCTGGGCCCAGTCATCATACTAGCCAAAATGATTATGCAAAACATTTGGCTAGAGGGGACTGACTGGGACGAGAGAGTATCTGATCAAACTTTAGATAGGTGGCGCAGCTTTATGCACGACTACAATGAAATTAATAACATTCGGATTCCACGATGGGTGTATTTCACGCCATCCAACGACGTGGAAATACACGGATTCTGCGATGCCTCCGAAAAAGCATACGCAGCCACAGTTTTTTTAAGACTCAAAATGAAAGATCAGGTTTACGTTAACCTGCTAATGGCGAAAACAAGAGTAGCCCCAGTGAAGACCATCTCCTTACCCCGATTGGAGCTGTGTGGAGCGGTTCTGTTGGCCGAGACTTTGGAATCCGTCATCGAAAATATGAATTTAGGCACATTCAAAATTCACCTTTGGACGGACTCAACCATCGTCCTAGCATGGATCCGAAAACCACCGTGTTCGTGGTCAACGTTCGTGGCGCACAGAGTCACAAAAATTGTGGAAAAGGTAGGAAATCAAGCCTGGCGACACGTGGATTCCGCATCAAACCCAGCAGATCTGGCCAGCTGAGGACTATCAGCGCGGGATCTAGTGGACAACGTTCTGTGGTGGCAGGGACCTTCTTGGCTACAAGAAGACAAGAATAAATGGCCAGCCCAAGAAAAAGAGTATGGTACAAACATCGAGGCAAAGAGAGTACAAATTCACGCAACTACGCAAACAAACAATAAAGAGGACATTCTCGATAGATTTTCCGATTTTTCAAGAGCTTTGAGGGTTATATCATATATTATGAGGTTCTCTCAAAGAACGAGTCCCAAAACAAAATCCACTTTTAAAGCGGAGTCACACCTCATTTTGCCCGACGAAATTAAGGCTACGACTCAACGTCTTATATCCATCTACCAACAGAAACATTATTCTGAAGAATTAGGGAATTTAAAATCCGGGAAACCTATTGGGACAAAAAGCGAAGTCCTGCCTCTCAACCCCTTCATCGATAGCTGTAACATCTTGCGGGTGGGCGGCCGTCTGTCTGCATCCCTTGATCTGCCTTATAACGAACGTCACCCAATTATCCTCCCTTACGCGTGTCATTTCACCCGTCTTCTGGTCCAGTTTGTCCACAAGATCTCCCTACACGGAGAAAACCAAGTAATGCTGCGGCGTATCCGCACGCAATACTGGGTTCCAAAGGTGAAAAACATGATTAGATCTATTATCCACAACTGTAAGGTCTGTACCATCTTTCGACACCGAGTACAGACCCAATTAATGGGGGACCTTCCTTCCGCACGCACTACCTTTTCCCGGGCATTTACTAACACCGGGGTAGATTTCGCCGGACCCTTTGACATCAAGTCCAACAGCGGCAGAGGATGTCGCATGTCAAAGGGCTACGTTTGCCCGTTCGTATGCTTTACGACCAAGGCAATTCATCTAGAGGCCACCAGTGACCTCAGTACCGCCTCGTTCCTGGCAGCCTTCGACAGGTTTGTTGCCAGACGAGGATGTCCAAAAAACATCCATTCCGATAATGGAACGAACTTCGTCGGTGCCTCTCGAGCTCTCCGATCCGAGTTCAAGGCTTTTCTAGCGGACGCCCGCAACCAGACCCTTTCCAACTATTGCCACCAAACCCTGACCTGGCACTTTATACCAGCTGGGGCCCCTCATATGGGTGGACTCTGGGAAGCGGGGGTAAAAAGTTTCAAAAACCACTTTAAAAAGATCGCCTCCGAGCATAAATTTACTCTCGAGGAATTTAGCACCCTACTATGTCGCATCGAGTCATGTCTCAACTCGCGACCACTAACGCCATCGTCCAACGAACCGTCGAACTTGGAGCCACTTACCCCAGGACATTTTCTGGTTGGAGGACATCTATTAGCCGCCCCCCCCCCCCCCCCCCCCCCCCCCCGAAATCGACGTCAGCGAGAACCGTGCCTCACTCGTCAACAGATGGGAGAAACTCAAGGCGTTACACCAATCGTTCTGCAAACGATGGAAAACCGAGTACCTCACCGAGCTGCAGAAACGCGTCAAGTGGAAACATCCTCAAGCAAACTTGAAACAAGGGGACCTGGTTGTCCTAAAGGAGGACAACTTACCTCCCAACGAATGGAGGCTAGGACGGATCGCGAACTTACATCGTGGACCTGATAATCGAGTTTGAGTCGTCGAACTAGACACCGCGCGGGGCCGAACTACCAGACCAATCGCGAAATTGGTCCTACTTCCACCCGTCAGCGAGGATGACGGAAGGGAGTAATACCACTTCTCCATATCCCTACTTCCACTTCGCATTTCTTTCCGGATTAGGGAACCTTGCGGTTTAATCCCCGCAGAAGAAAAAAAAAAAAAAAAAAAAAAAATCTACCACCCCAACAATAAACCCAATAGCAAACAAATGCACTCGTTAAACTTAGTAACGAGGCCAACAGAAAACCTACTGCAGACGTACGAACCGATCTGCCACAGAAGATGACAATGTGCTACACCAAATCAGCAGCACATCGCCCAAACATAAATTCCCTCACAACAAAGTCAATTGCCGGATAAGGAGATAAAAGGCCTTGTCCTTCAAATAAATGTAATCCCATCGTATTAACCCCTTGCCACCCAAGCAAACTTAGGTAAAACCCTATTATTTCTCTGAATTTTCTAATATGAAAAAACATTTGTCTGCAAGAATTTTAAAAGGTAGAAGTTCAATATTTAGCCACCCAAAGATCTCCGCTATGATCATAAAATATGATTAAAAGCTCATGTCCAACTTTTGTTTGAATCTCAGAAATTGATAATCTTAATGATTCAAAAATGATTTCGAAGATTAATTTTTATCATCAAAAAGAAGTATATTTGATTATTCCTGTGTTCATTTATATGATAATATAATTCCAAAAAAATGAATAAAATTGTACTAAAATTCAAATAAAGAAATATTCGAAATTCAATCATAAAAATGTTATTTGGGTCAAATCTAAAACACAAATGCTTAGCAAGGGCGTTCGTATAAGAACTGTAGTAAACTCGTAAATATACGAGATTCGTAAACTTAAGACATAACACGAATACCCCAATAACGTTTTTAGATCAACGAAAAGCTTTTCCATTCCTTGAAATCAAAATCTCAAAATTTTGTTTATTTCGATTGTTTGAGCTAGAATACATTTTTCTATATATTTTTCCATTGTCTGAGCGCGATACATTTTTCCATACAAAAAATGCTAAAAACAAAATACTCAAACTTCGAAATATCAGATAGAAACGAAAATTCTTAATTTTGGTTTGAGAAAATAGAGAACTGTCAAGTTCACTATCACTTCGCTTAGGATACTTTGGCTCTAACTTATTCCATTAAAAAAAAAAAAGAAAAAAAGGGCTAGAGCAGAAATTTGTGATCTAGATTACTCTGGTTTTTTTTTTTTGAACCTACTCAGGAAACAAAAGATGAGCAACCTAGAGCAAGAAGAGTGTTCGTTAGACACAATTTTGTGAAATATCTCAATCTGGCCTAAGATAGAGCAGCCCAATAAACAAACGTACTGTATTCAACACTCATCCGGCTCGAAGGACCAAATGTTACGGCGAGCCCGGGTAGTAGCGGGGTTGCTCGCGCGTAATAAAATGAAAAGAGAAAGAAGAGGAAATGGCAGCGAGTGAATAAATAATAAAACACTGTATTTCAACTATAGATACAATATAACAAGTGACTTTCTTTATTGAGTAGAATGTACAACCTTAATTATTGGAGAATTAAGGCATACAAGTAATATTTTATGAAAGTGGATAAATAGTATAAATGAAAAGGAAATATTTTATTAAGTGATTTTACAAAAGTTGGAATTCTACGTTTGGGAATTGGGCTTACCTGGAGTGGCTGCGGGTGAAGTGCTTCGTGATCGACAACAAAGTGAAAGAGCCTTCAGATTAAACGTAGCTCTGCACCGCCGCCGAATGCCTACTTTCGTAGGATTCGAAGGGGTAAGAGCTGTTATCGGGCGAAAAGATAAAAAAAAGTCGCGCGAGCAGATACTAGTATCTATTACGAGGGGCGACCGATATATTTAGACCGATGGTCTAAACAAACGGTTTGCAGAAATGAAAAGATCAGCCCCGAATTAGTTATTCTGCATCAAAACCTGAAAATGGTCAATTTGCACATTCGCCGTTCGTTTTCTGAGGCGACGATATATTACATATCGTTACCTTAATTCACAAAGGCCCTAACTGACATAAAAAACAAGTAAGGAAAGCTGTATTCGGCTATGCCGAAGGCTAAATACCTTTCATGAATAAGGGTCACGATTTTCACTGTTTGATCCCAGTACAGCCGGTGTGAATTTAACTTAAGCTCATACCGAAATTATCGGAACTATCGATTATATAGGGGCGATGTGTTATATTGGTCCAATCTCATTGAATTTTAACATCGTCATTCCACATTCTAAAGTAGCAATAGTTACGAAATTTCACGTTCCTACCTATATAATTACAGGAGTTATCTACCAAAATCTGTTTATCGGAACAATCGATTGTATGGGGGCTATAAGAAATATTTATCCCATCTCGATGATTTTCAACATCGATATTTCAGATATAAAAATAGCGACACCTCCAAAGCTTCACGTTCCTACCTCTTTAATTACAGGAGTTATAGCCCAAAATCCGATTATCGGAACAATCGATTGTATGGGGGCTATGTGAAATATTTATCCCATCTCGATGATTTTCAGCATCGATATTTCACATATAAAAATAGCGATACCGCCAAAATTTCACATAGCTACCTATATAATTACAGGAGTTATCTACCAAAATCCTTTTATCGGAATAATCGATTGTATGGGAGCTATGTGAAATATTTATCCCATCTCGATGATTTTCAACATCGATATTTCACATATAAAAATAGCAATACCTACCTCTTTAATTACAGGAGTTATAGTCCAAAATCTGTTTATCGGAACAATCGATTGTATGGGAGCTATATGTAATATCGGTCCGATCTTTCTGGTTCAGACAAATGATTCCTATATTGGAAAATGGTAGCCGCGTACAAAATTTCAGCTAAATATCTCAAAAACTGAGGGACTAGTTTGCGTTCAAACAGACAGACGGACAGACGGCCATGGCTAAATCAACTCATCTCGTCATCCTGATCATTTCGGTATACATATTGATGGGTATATCTCTTCTTCTTCTCATACTTACAAACATCGGACCAAAGTTATAATACCATTTCAGGTTCATGAAAGGTATAAAAATTTCCTGGAGAAGCAAAAAACAAAATTTTTTTTTTTTACATTTGGCTATGTTTACCATTAGTGCAAACAACTTATGTTTCAAGTTCCTGAATAGTAACTTTGAGTTACAAATTTAATGTTACTTTTCGTTCGTTATAAAAATGACTGCCTTAATAAATACATACATATATACTTAAATGGGCGGCCGCCGTGGTGTAGCGGTTAAGTGTTCGGCCTTCTACACCAAGTCGTGGCGGTTCGATGCCCGACAAAAATAACATCAAAAAATTATTTAGAAAAATAATTTTTCTAAACGGGGTCGCCCCTCGGTAGTAGTTTGGCAAACTCTCCGGGTGTATTTCTGCCATGAGAAGCTTCTCAGCAAAAAATTCATTTGCTTTGCAAGTGCCGTTCGGAGTCGGCAAAAAACTGTAGGTCCCGCCAACTTGTCGGAAAAACTCAAAAGCAACACATCACAAGTTGGAAAGAGAAGCTCGGCTAAAAATCTCGTTAGAGGTTATGATAACCTGTTGGTATATCACCGCCATTAGTTTTTTTTTTTTTTTTTTTTTTATATACTTAAATGAATTACTTATATTTAGTCTACTTTATTACATAGATATGGGGTGCCATTTTTAACGAAAAAAAATTCGGGACAATCCCGGGATTGAACTTTCAAATCCCGAAAATCCCGAGAGGCTGGAAATCCTGGAAATTGGAATACACACTAGGGATTTTACTATATCATACTTAAATATGTGAAAAAGTCATTTTCGAAAAATGTGTCAATTAGGATCTTTGTGTATTAAGGTAACGATATGTTATGTACATAAAACAGAGCTGTTAAAAAATTAAATCTTTTGCTGTTCGAAATCATAGTTTTTCTTCATTCAGTATTTGAAATTCTTTTCATCGTTGAAAAATTTACCTTCAATTTACGCATTCAGCAATTCTTTACAGAAATCATGATTTATAAATCCACCAAGTGTCAATTCAACAAGAATTCAAAATAGAATTACGAAGAAAAGCTCTTTAATTCAGAATGGCCATTCAGTTGATTTGATTCTATTAGAGAGTTAATTCAGCGCATTCAGTACGAATCAGTAACTGAAAAAATGCTAATTTACTCCCTAAAACAGTACTAAAAGTTTTCAAGTTCCTTTCACGCTAGAAGAATTTAAAAAAAAAATTTACATTAAATATTATTATAATCTATAACATAAAATTAGTGGAAAAAGCTTATCCGCGTGTAAGAAATATGAAAATTTGGGAAAATTCAAGTTAAAAATAAAAAAGTATGATTTTGAAAGGTATGACATACCTGGTCTTCACATAAACTGCCTTATTAGGGTTGCTGATGTGGTAGTTATGAAGCTTTTCGGGCATATTTTATTAACCCTCTGAACACATTATTGAATTTAATTAAATAAGCTTTTGTCACATAAATAAAAAATAAATACATATGTATGCGTAATTATTTTATTCACGGTCAAATTCTTCCAGCAGTCTTTAAGAAAATTTTAGACCATGTCCATATAGTGGCATATTTAGTGTTGGAAAACTTGGCAGTGTCTAGTTTAAATTTAACAACTTCGAAAGTGTTTCAGTATTTTTAAAGATCTTCAACGCACAGCGAATATTGCCGAATTCGCCCTGCTATTACCATATATGAATCATGACTCAATTATGCAGGTTGAGTTATGAACAAGACGAACTAAAACTTTTTTTATTTACAAAAATGGGCATATTGTCAAACTCAAGGCAAATTCTAATTTAGTTGTGTTCGTTGAAACAAATCAGTAATAACTTTGGCTGAGCTGTGTTTGTTGAAACTAGGTAGTAGTTATCAGCAGGGGGAAACTTTCTGAGAGTGCACCACGCTTTGGGAAAAACTACTTTGGGGGAATGGTAGAGGAGGTGCTACACATCACAACTGTGAAAGTAGAAACTAAAGGAAATTTTTATTTTAGTGTGTACATATGTATGTATATGTATATGGGTACCTACCGAAAATCGGATAAAATATATCAAATGAAGTACCCAAAGACGCGCATTTACGTCTATATTAAGAATCTGAAAACAGAAATCAAATATCTCAATTCTATCAAAAGTTATGCGAGAAAAACTGCGCGAGTTATATACCATCAAACCACTCACTCCCATTTTCACTAATATCTCTTTGAGTTAAACTCCAAGCTTTAACTGTTGTTAGTTTTAAAATTAGTACATAAGAGTTTTGTATATAAAAGCCTTGCTTTGGCTAGGCTGAGTTCTGTTTGAATTAAAGAGTGAACACGTAAGTTTAAAATCGGTGTTTTATTTAATATCAAAGTGGATTTAAATCTACGAAGGTTATTGGCGCAGTCGCGGCGAACCGCAAAGAAATTAAGTTTCTAGTTTTCTTTTATATAAATAAAAAAAAGAAAGATCAAAGAAAGGTCAAACTCTTTAAAAATAAATAATTTATATCATATTTTCGGTTAAAACAGTTTTTGGAAAAACTAAATGCGACAATTATGTGAATAAATCAGTTAACTAACAGTTATTAAGTGATGCCGCAATTTTTCCTCCAGTGAACGAAAAATGTGAAAAAAAATAAAAAAATAAAAAATATATATATATAAAACATTTTTGTTACATAAAATTAAAAAAAAAAAAAACGAATTAAACTTATTTAAGTAAATAAAAAATATTTTTAATTTAAAATGTTTTTAAAATGACTATAAACTGGAAAATAATTTCCCCTCTGCCTACATAGATTCTTCACCACGTAAAGCTTATCTGGAACATTTGTGAGTGTGAATTCTTATAGGTATTAAATAGTACTTGGACTTTGAAATGTATAAAAACATTGGCGCACGCTAAAGATGGTTCGCATTAATTTCTAACAATCTTATTACCGATATGAGCTTTTCTAAAAAAAAAAACATCTTTTCACGATATAGCAAGCGCCAAATGTTTTTATACATTTCAAACTCCAAAAATGTTCCAGATAAGCTTTACGTGGTGAAGAATCTATGTAGGCAGAGGGGAAATTATTTTCCAGTTTTTAGTTCATTTTAAAAACATTTTAAATTAAAAATATTTTTTATTCTATTTTTTATTTTATACTTTTTAGTTGTGAGTCTGTGAAAATTTCTAAGATTGTAATTGGATATTCTGTGTCATATTAGTGGTACTCATGTAACCATATAACTTAACAAAAGCGTAAATATATACATTTAACAGCTCAGTTAGATGAACGATATAGATAAATTTATGTGAATACTTTTTATTTTGAAATTCTTATTAATTTAATTTTTGACCCTTTTTTTAGCATATTCTTCTATTTTTGTCTAGTGTGCATTGACTACTTTGAAAAACTGCATGTCGAACAGCGTAATCGAATTGGGTAATTTTTCGAGGTGTTTACACACTAAACTCCTCGCGGAAGTTTACCGAATTTGTGTAAACTTCGATCCAAGGCGAATTCATTACAGGTGGCATCCTCCCACCATATGGTTTCTTCTTCTTCCCTGAAAATCAAATCGTAGCTGTCAAATTGTTTCTGTTGTTGCTTTGTCTGACATTTACAGCCACAAGGAGTGTGTGCGTGCGTGTAGATCTGAATTCGCTCGAGCACACCTGTATGAATTCGCCTTGCTTCGTTCCATAAAATTTTGACAGTTCATTTACGCATTCGGCAATTTTCTACGTTTACACGCTTTACGCGGTGTGTCTATGGTTACATGAATAAAATTATTCTTTTTTAAGCATTATAAAGCACATTATCTTTCCTTTGTGCAACAGTGACTGCGCCTAAATGTATGCAGATGAAATATTCGAATTTTCGATGCTGTTTATGGCGCTGAAAACGCATTATAGCATGCGCATTATAGCATGTGTACGAAATATTCAGATAGCAATAAGGAAGATAGGCCGATAAATGGGACTTTTGCAATTAAAGCAATATTTTGGATTTTTTTTTTGTATAATGCATCGTCAGCGAAACCTGAACGATGGTGAAAATTTCAAAACCCCAGCTCAATGGGAAGTTAGTTCAAAATCCAAAGCAAAATCTCTGGAAATGAAATTTTTTCAAATATCTCTACCCGTGCGCCACCTATCGGAATTATTTTTTTGTTATACTGCGTGGGGCCAGAAAACTAAACAACGATGAAAATTTCAAGATTCTACTCCAACGGGAAGTTCGTTGAAAAACAAATTAATCGACACCGAAAACAGACCTTCGCATTTCGTAAATAGAGCGACTCACGCGCCACCGAGCGGGTGCAATTTTTTTTGAACATTTGGAAATTGATTAAGTAATACACACGCTAAATATCAGCTAAATCGGTCCATAATTAGGATTTTCAGTTTTTATTACCCCGATCTCAGCTCCACCTAACGGAATTTTTTTTTAGGAAAATATTCATTATATATTATTATATTTTCATAGTAGTGATACATGTTCCGAATTTCAGCCAAATCGGACCATAAATGCGATTTTTGAAAATATAGCGACCCACGCGCCACCTATCGGAATTTTTTCCCCATAATATTGCATTGTCATCGCGACGTGAACTGTGGTGAAAATATCAAGACTCTAGCACAACAGGAAGTTGGTTCAAAATCGAATGCAAAAATCCGGACACAAGAACGACGAAAGCGACCTAATAAAAACATTTTAATAAATACTAAGTAAAATACAATATAACAGAAAAATTAACTTAAAAACTTAGTTGTTAATATTTAAATATATGTATGTGGATACATTCGAATATTATTTTGTGCTCATTTAAAAAAAAAAACCGTAAAGAAGGAACTTAATTACATATATTAAATGTAAGAACAAACAAAGCACAAGTGTACAAAAAAAAAAAAAACTATTTACCTGAGTATTCGTGGAAATATTGGAAATAATAAAAAAAAAAAGCCACAAACTATTAGTGTAAACATATACATATATACACATGCTTATATACGTTTTTACGTAAATACAATTGTACAAAACAAGGAAGTTTTTGTTTAGACTTCCAACCGAGTAACTACGCTACAGAAATGAGACTGAATATTCAAATTGAATAATTGAAATATTAAAGCTAAATTTTAATTGTAAAAGCAACAACAACTTGCTTGTTAATTTGTTCCAGACGCTGGTGTCAGCGCTTTCCATTTTACCGGATGCGCGTGCAACTGGTTAGTGTCAAATAATTCGGTTGTTGCGCTAATTCTTTGAATTGGCGCAACTTCGATTGCAAACCAGGAAATGTAAAATAATATTAGTTAGCAATAAAGAATTCACCTGTGGGAATTCTTATTGCGAAATAAAATTTAAATGAAGTGTCAGCAACACTTCGCTAGTTGGAAGTTATTGTGGCTATGGCCAAAAGAATGTAAGTATGTAATTAGGTTTAATGCAGCGGAAACAAAAGGTACACAAGCTGTTGCAGCGGTAGCCAAAATTTATGTAAATATGTAAATCGCTATGTTTTAGCAAAGGCAAACTGGTAAGTAATTGATTATGTGTTAACTCCTCCGCCCTTAAAATCGAGCGTCCTCGATCGATGAGTTAACATAAAACTTTGGTACGTCTTCTATTCCTATTTCTATAGTGTTTCGGTTGGGTTCTTTCTCTTTATTTATTTTTCGTAAAAATCTTAATTTTAACATTGTACTTATAATAACTAGTATAACTATTCCTATGGATATTGAATTAATGGAAAAATATAGCTGATTACGATTTTTAAGTGTTTTTAATTCTTCTAACTCATTAGATTGGAATTCTTTTATTGAATTTAATGACAATATTTCTTCGATTTGCTTATTTTCTGCGATAGGCTGTAAAATAGCCGGCAGGGGTTTTTTCCCTGTTATTATTTTTGAAAAATAAAATTTATTTCCTACTTCTATGGTTGTATTGACATGTTTTATTAAATATGTTCCATTTATTTTTACACTTTCGTTTTCGAATTTAACGAAGCCTTGGTATTCATTTAAAAGTATTAAATCATTTGAAATTTCTTCAATTACTTTAACATGTTGGTTATTTATTTTAGTACAGTTATCTAGTTTACTTTTCAGCAGATGTGCTATGCATGTGCCGTTTGTAATATTTTCTACTGAATCTTTAGAACAAATTGCTTAACTATTGTACGATTTACAATTTTTGGTTTTTCCGTAAATTTCCTTCTTACATACTAGTAAAGCTTCGTATTCAATTTTGTTTATAAATTTTCCTTTTTTTATCGGTCTAACTTCTAATGATCTACAATCTTCTTTTTCGGTTGTAGGTAAATTTATTATGTAAATTAGGCTTTCTTTGTTGGATGCAATTTTTATATCAGCAAATTCCAATGCTTCATCAATATTTATAAAAGGGATATTTTCATCCTCTAAAAATTTGTTTGTTATTTCGATTTCTCTATCAGATAAAATGTATGAATTTATTATATTCGATTTTGCCCAATGAATGGCATACGCAATGTTAATTAATTCTTCTTTTATTGTTTCTAATTTAAACTTTGTTTTTAGCAGTAATTCATTATCAATTTCTCTTTCTTCTTGAACTAACTTAGCTATCTTATAAGTATTCTCAATTACTTCATTAATTTTTTCATAAGATAGTTTATTTATTACAACTTGCCTATTATTATTCTCTAAGACGCTATTCATTTTTTCAATTAAAATATTAAAGTCGCTATGGTCTGGATTTCCTGCGATCCATTTCTATGCTGAACCTATGAAATCTAATGACCTTTTATTATGTGATTTGTTTATTCTAATTCTACTTAAATAATTTTTGGATTGATTGACGAGGGATAAAAGGATGGGATTTAGGGGATGATTTGGGAGCTGTTCATTTATTGTCGTTTCTAAGCGTCGTATAGTCTTGTCGTAGTCGTCTATCTCTATTATATGTATAATTTTAAAATATCCTGTCTGTAATTTCGCCGGTCCTGAGTCAATTGTAACGAGTTGGGATGATGAGTAGTCCAGGAATTGTACGTTTGCTGATGTCGTCGTTAGGGTTATGGTCAATCTAAAAAATTTCATAATGAAAATAATACAATAATGCATAATTTTCATTATTTCGTTTATTTTCATACAAAAATTTTTAAATTTTTTTTTTTTTATAAAATTTTTACGTTACGTTTAATAATTCTTTCCCGCTTTCTCTATTTCGAAAAGAAACATTTTTTATTTTCGTTTCGAAAAGAAAAATGGAAAAATTTTGGATAAATTAAAAAATTTGGAAGAAGAAAAAAAATTTTACATTTTTATTTTATTAAGCTTTTATGTACCACTTTGCCCGATTCTGTAAGGACAGTGGATGAATTGTTTTCTTTGACTGTTTCTTTTTTGTATCGGGGGGTTAGTTTTGTCCGGTATCTCTTGTTGATTTTAACGAAAATGTTCTGTCCGGGTGTGTAGTTCTTGTTGGGTGTTTTGTTTTTGTTATGGTGCGCTAAGTCTTTTTATACCTTTCATGAACATGAAATGGTATTATAACTTTGGTCCGATGTTTGTAAATATGAGAAGAAGAAGAGATAGACCCATCAATAAGTATACCGAAATGATCAGGATGACGAGATGAGTTGATTTAGCCATGTCCGTCTGTCCGTCTGTCCGTCTGTCCGTCTGTCCGTCTGTCTGTTTGAACGCAAACTAGTCCCTCAATTTTTGAGATATCTGGATGAAATTTTGTATGTGGCCACCATTTTGTAATATAGGAATCATTTGTCGGAACTGACAAGATCGGACCAGTATAACATATAGCCCCCATACAACCGATTGTTCAGATATAAGGTTTTTTGGCCAAAACTTCCGCAATTAAAAAGTTAGAAACGTAAAATTTTGCAACTCGAGTACTTTCTATTTATGTAGTGTATATAGTGAAAATCAACCAGATCGGGCAAATGTAACATATAGCCCCCATACAACCGATTGTTCAGATATAAGGTTTTTTGGCCAAAACTTCTGCAATTAAAAAGTTAGGAACGTAAATTTTTGCAAGTCGAGTACTTTCTATTTATGTAGTGTATATAGTGAAAATCAACCAGATCGGGCAAATGTAACATATAGCCCCCATACAACCGATTGTTCAGATATAAGGTTTTTTGGCCAAAACTTCTGCAATTAAAAAGTTAGGAACGTAAATTTTTGCATCTCGAGTACTTTCTATTTATGTA
This sequence comes from Campiglossa producta, assembly GCA_964058755.1. NCBI lineage: Eukaryota > Metazoa > Arthropoda > Insecta > Diptera > Tephritidae > Campiglossa > Campiglossa producta. Next base: position 76,740,730 of record CAXKVI010000001.1, read on the forward strand.
GTGTATATAGTGAAAATCAACAAGATCGGGCAAATGTAACATATAGCCCCCATACAACCGATTGTTCAGATATAAGGTTTTTTGGCCAAAACTTCTGCAATTACACAGTTAGGAACGTAAAATTTTGCATCTCGAGTACTTTCTATTTATGTAGTGTATATAGTGAAAATCAACAAGATCGGCCAAATTTAACATATAGCCCCCATACAACCGATTGTTCAGATATAAGGTTTTTTCCCCAAAACTTCTGCAATTAAAAGTTCGGAACGTAAAATTTTGCAACTCGAGTACTTTCTATTTATGTAGTGTATATAGTGCAAATAAACAAGATCGGGAAAATGTAACATATAGCCCCCATACAACCGATTGTTCAGATATAAGGTTTTTTTGGCCAAAACTTCTGCAATTAAAAAGTTAGGAACATAAAATTTTGCAACTTGAGTACTTTCAATTTATGTAGTGTGTAGAGGAAAATCAAGAAGATCGGATAAATATAACATATAGCCCCATACAACCGGTTGTTCCGATATAAGGTTTTTTGGCCAATACTTCCGCATTTAAAAAGTTAGGAACGTAAAATATTTCACCTTTAGTACTTTCTATGTAATGTGTATAGTGTAAGTCAGTACAATTGAACACGTATAATATATAGCCTCCATACAATCGATTGTTCCGATAACTCGGATCCTATTATTTTGTAAGTTTTTTTTAAATTATAACAAAGATGTGTAATGTGTATAGTAAATATAGTTAAATTGGAACAGGCTGTACTGGGGATCGAACAGTGAAAATCGTGACGCTTATTCATGAAAGGTATATAGCCTTCGGCACAGCCGAAGACAGCTTTCCTTACTTGTTCCTGTTTAAGTTTTAGTCTTTGTATGTTATTTTGTCTGGCTGCTTCGTACTGTTCGGGGTTAATGTAGACTTTTCGTCCAAAAAAGTTTTCTATTGGTTTTTGTCCAGTTGTAGAGTGAATTGAGAAGTTGTATTCGTAAATTGCTCTCTCAAGCAATTCTTCGAAATTTCTGTCTATTTTTTCGTTTTTCAAACATCTTAGAATTTCTGCAAGGGTTGAGTGGAAGCGTTCGACTTGGCCATTTGCGGTGTGAGTGTGAGGTGGGGTTTTGTAGATTTTTATTCTTAACTGGTCTTCGACCATAAAATTTATTGAGTGTGAATTGAGGGATTTTTTGTTATCAATCTGAATAGAATTAACCAAGTAACGAGTAAAATTACTACACCATTTCCAAAAGAATTTAAATCTTATGGAACTATTTCATGGTAAGTTGTTGATTTGAAAAATGAAAATTATAATGCTATTATTGGACAAAATATTTTGAAACCTTTCAAAGCAAAAATAGATTTTGAAAATGATTGCATAGAAATTAATAAAAACAAAATACCCTACAAGACAGATGACAATCATTTGATACAACATTTGATTGTCATTGCTGTCAGCTCAACGATCATCGCTTCAATCATTTCACACGAGGAATAAGAAAAAGTTGATGTCAACAACTGTGTCCGTGTGAGTTTTTGTCTCCCTGTAACACATTACTAATTTCCATTAAGCATATATCTGGCGGCCGCCGTGGTGTAGCGGTTAAGTGTTCGGCCTTCTACACCAAGTCGTGGCGGTTCGATGCCCGGCAAAAGTAACATCAAAAATTATTTAGAAAAAGAATTTTTCTAAACGGGGTCGCCCCTCGGCAGTAGTTTGGCAAACTCTCCGGGTGTATTTCTGCCATGAGAAGCTTCTCAGCAAAAAAATTCATTTGCTTTGCAAGTGCCGTTCGGAGTCGGCAAAAAACTGTAGGTCCCGCCAACTTGTAGGAAAAACTCAAAAAGCAACACACCACAAGTTGGAAAGAGAAGCTCGGCTAAAAATCTCGTTAGAGGTTATGATAATGTTGGTATATCGCCGCCATATATCTGTCTCACGCTATTTTGGGATCAATGATGACATCAGAATGATGTCATAATGATAACACAACTGACATCTGTCACACCTGCCAAAACTGATAAGAAAATTACTTAGAATTTTTTTTTATTAAAATATTTATTTCTAAAAATCATAGCAATTTTACAAAAATATTCACTGTAAATTTTATACATATGTATATGCAATAATTGAAATGCCTTTAAATGAATGATCTCAAAATGTAGTTATTACGGGGTTTCTCTTCGCTCTTGTGTTGCATTGTGGGTTTAGGTCAGTGGTCGGCACGAAGAGAGCGCTCCTTATTGTAAACCATTGTATTGTCGTCCCACTGGACAGTAATTTACGGCCTACAGTTTAGTCTCACATGCCCTATCTTGACGGCACGTTCTCCAATCACTTTCTTAAAATCCTTCCTGCGCCCATTTTCTCTCCTCTGAAATGCGGTCCCAGCCTATTTACAGCTCCTTCGCGAAGAGCACCTAAAACATGAAACTTTAAAAATGTCTCTTGCTAATTTATTGTACTTATCTTCTTTTTTATTTGCTGCCAAACTTTTCTTTTTTGAATTTATTTTGAATATAATGAGCACCGAACTAAAATTTTTCTAAGTTTTGAAAAGAAATGAAAATGCATCACTTGTTATAATCATTTTATCATCACGTGACAGTCAGCTATTACAATTAATGACAATTGTCAGTGTTTTTGTCAAAACGTCATCAGCATTGAGAATTTAGAGTGTGAGTGTGTTAGTAAAAATATCAGCCCGTCTTGTAGGGTATTCTTTCATAAATATCCCTTTGATATTGATCACATTTCTACATTGAATCCGGTTCCTAATAATATAATTGAAAAAATCAACTTAGAACACCTTTCTATGGAAGAACGTAACGAAATTGAAAAGTTATTGTTTCTCTATGAAGATTTATTTTATAAAGATGGTGAAAATCTCACTGCTACACATAGCATACAGCATGCAATTGTAACTAACACTAATAACCCTATTTACTCAAAAATCTATCGTTACCCCAAAGCCCATGAGCTAGAAATTAACCGGCAAATAGCTGAAATGCTGAAACAAAATATAATAACACCATCTTTTTCTCCATATAACAGTCCGTTATGGATTGTTCCCAAAAAAGCAGATAAAAATGGAGAAAAACAATGGCGAGTTGTAATAGACTACAGAAAGCTAAATGAAAATACGATTTCAGATAAATTCCCAATTCTTAATATCGAAGGGATATTAGACAAATTGGGTAGAGCAATGTATTTTTCCACACTGGACCTTGCAAAAGGTTTTCATCAGATCGTGGTGAAGCCAGAGGATCGGAAAAAAACGGCATTTTCAACACCACATGGGCTTTTCGAATTTGTGAGGATGCCGTTTGGACTCACGAATGCCCCGTCCACATTCCAAAGGCTTATGAACTCTGTGCTTCAAAAATACATCAATAAAATATGCGTCGTGTATTTAGACGACATTTTGGTGTTTAGCACCTCTTTAGAGGAACATCTAGTAAATTTAAAACTAATTTTTGAAGCTTTGCGAAAAGCTCACCTTAAAATTTAAATTAGCAAATGCAACTTCTTGTCTAAAGAAACCGAATATTTAGGTCACATCTTAACTCCTGAAGGAGTCAAACCCAACACAAATAAGGTAGACGTAATCCAAAAGTTAAAATTGCCCACAACAGATAAACAAATACGATCTTTTCTAGGGATGACGGGATACTACCGTAAGTTTATTAAGGATTACGCTAAAGTCGCATATCCTATGATATACTATTTAATAAAAATAGAATAAAAAAATATTTTTAATTTAAAATGTTTTTAAAATGAACTAAAAACTGCAAAATAATTTCTCCTCTGCCTAAATAGATTTTTCACGACGTAGAGCTTGTCCTGAACATTTATGAGTGAGAATTCTTATAGGTATTACAGTACATGGCAAGATCGAAATCTATAAAAACATTTGGCGCTTGCTATATGGTGAAAAGATGATATTTTAGGGAAGCTCATATCGGTAGTAAGATTTTTAGAAACTTATGAGAACCATATATATGGCGCGCCAATGTTTTTATAGATTTCAATCCTGCCATGTACTGTAATACGTATAAGAATTCTCACTCATAAATGTTCAGGACAAGCTCTACGTGGTGAAAAATCTATTTAGGCAGAGGAAAAATTATTTTGCAGTTTTTAGTTCATTTTAAAAACATTTTAAATTAAAAATATTTTTTTATTCTATTTTTATTTTATGCTTTTTAGTTGTGAGTTTGTGAAAATTGCCTAATTGAGATTGTAATCGAATATTTATATTAACATGAATAACCTAAGGCGATGCATCTAATTAATTTCTCATTCTGCGCATTTCCGTCATTGCATCTTCGTTCCATGGCGTACTACTAGTAAGTTTAGAGCAATCTAGTTCATCAATTTGCAAGCCATCCAACGATCTCACACGACTTAGTGCGACATAGGCCTGTCCCTTTGCAAAAAGTTTGGATCCGAGATATACAACTGCGTTGCTTACACTACAGCGCCATCTGCATATCAATATAAAATGCTCAGTGCCATCTGCATATCAATAGACAATGCTCATAAGAGTAAAGGAATTCGCCGCGTGGTGTATTCCAAAAGTACCTTTACTTACCACGCGGCGAATTCCTTTACTCTTATGAGCATTGTCTATTGATATGCAGATGGCACTGAGCATTTTATATTGATATGCAGATGGCGCTGTAGTGTAAGCAACGCAGTTGTATATCTCGGATCCAAACTTTTTTCTATGGCAATAGGGAAAAACGACTAAACTTGGGTGATGATTGGATTTTTGCAAATAAAGCAATATTTTAGATTTTTTTTTTTGTATAATGCATTGTCAGTAAAACCTGATCGATGGTGAAAATTTCAAAACCCCAGCTCAAGTTAGTTCAAAATCGAAAGCAAAATATCTGTAAATTAAATTTTTCAAATATCTCTACCCATGCGCCACCTATCGGAATTATTTTTTTATTATAGTGCATTGGGGTATAAAACTTAGCGAGGATGAAAATTTCAAGATCCTAACTGAACGGGAAGTTCGTTGAAAAACGAATTAATCGACACCGAAAACAGACCTTCGCATTTCTTAAATAGAGCGACTCACGCGCCACCAAGCGGGTCCAATTTTTTTTGAAACATTTGGAAATTGATTAAGTAATACACATGCGAAATATATTTACACTGGTTTACAGCCAAAATGCACCAGAGACGCCATAGTGAAATTCCTATGTAAAATCACCTCCTAATTCCGAAAATCAAAGTTATTTTTACTTGAATGGTACCGTTTTTGAGATATTTACGATTTACCGTTATTTCAAAAAACAAAAAAGATGGCGGCTCCACTTAATCGTGTATATCTCAAGAACAAACTGAGCTCTTCCAAAACAGTTTGAAAAATTTGAAAGCTAATAAAATTTACTATATTCAGTACATACAACACTTTTTGCTAGGTCCTGCAGATTCAAACATATTGAACAATCATTACGGATTTTTTAAATTTTTTTTGTAAAAATATAAAAAAATTTGTACTTTGCGAGGAAGCATCTCGAAAACTTTTTGTTTTTAAGCAGATATTTTCCCATCCCTCTAAGCTCTGTTTTATTACAAAAAAAAAAACAAGCTATCAGTGAACAAAATCGATGAACTAATACAAAAGTTATAAGCATTCAAGTAAATATATCCATTTAATACTTAAGTACCCTACTGGTACATATGTGTTAGTATTCGTATATCAGTTAGTTAGCAGGTAGATTTTCGAAAAGTTATTAGATACAAAAAGCTGTTAGTGTCGTTTTCTCAAACCTAGGTACATTTTAAACAAGAGCATATTTTTTAGGCGGTTATGGAGGAGTGTAATGGAGTGTGGTTGCTGAGTGACCTTGCTCAATCCCGACTCTTGCGTCCTCGTTCGTGCACTCTGGGCAACGTGAGCTACCTAGGCTCGCGGCAGAAAGAGAGGGAGCCCCGGTGGGGCCACTCTGACATACTTGGTATAAGGGCTCACCGAGGTCTTTTTCGAAGCGTCTGTACACCATGAGGTGCGGCTGCAAGCGGGCGTCTGTCTTGGAGCAAGCGGCTCGCTATATAAATGTGTAAATCTTTTCCAAAACCCCGAAAACGGGTTGTGCGCTGGGTTTGGGACCCGCCACGTAAAAACCAATTCCAATGAAAAGAACAAAAATCAAGCCTCGGATGAGAACCCCCTTTAATGTTGACGACCCGGCAAAACGAACACAGGATAATGAGAAGGATATTAGGGCATGTACCTTGAATGTCCGGACCCTTTCAAGGGATGGTACCGCTGCCCGACTGGTTGATGTCCTCGTTAACGCAAAGGCTGACATCACCGCCCTGCAGGAAATGCGATGGACGGGACAAGGAAAGACGACCATCGGACCTTGTGACGTATACTACAGTGGTCAGACACGCGGCAAAGCGCGTGGTGTAGGATTCGTGGTGGGAAAGAGACTTCGCCGCCAAGTACTAGCGTTCACCCCCGTGGACGAGCGTCTCGCTGCGATCCGCATCAAAGCGAAATTTTTCAACATAACATTTATCTGCGCCTATGCGCCGACTGAGGAGACGGACGACGCAGAGAAGGACTCCTTCTACGATAAACTTGAACAGACTTATGATCGCTGCCCCCAACATGATATCAAAATCGTGCTCGGCGACTTTAATGCGAAGGTGGGCAAGGAAGGAGTCTTTGGTCCAACAGTTGGAAAATTTAGTCTCCATGATATAACATCCCCCAACGGCACTAGGTTGATTGATTTCGCCGCTGCTCGCAATATGGTCATCAGTAGTACCAGGTTCCAGCATAAACGAATACACCAAGCCACATGGCTGTCTCCTGATCAAAGAACAAGAAACCAGATTGATCATGTCATGATCGACGGCAGACATAGCTCCACCGTTCTGGACGTGCGTACCCTTCGTGGTCCCAATATCGACTCGGACCATTATCTTGTTGCAGCCAAGATACGCACACGCCTCTGTGTAGCAAAGAAAGTGCGCACAGTAACGGAAGGAAAGTTTGACGTCGAGAAGCTGCGCACGACACAGACAGCTGACAATTTCTCCACTCGACTCTCACACCTGCTATCGGAGAGCAATCCTCGACCTAACGATGCAACCAAGCAATGGAAGCATATCTCTCACTCATTACGTACCGCCGCTGAGGCCACTATAGTGTTCCAGCGAGCCCGCAAAAACAACGATGAGGAATGCAGCACTGCCTCGGACAAAAAGGACGCTGCCTACAGGGAGACGTTGCGAACGGGCGCAACCCGCAGTGTATGGCAACGCTATCGTGAGGCAAAGAAGGAAGAGAGACGCCTTTTCAGAAAAAAGAAACGTGAGGCCGAAAGGCGTGAGTGTGAGGAGCTTGAGATGCTGGCTGACAGGAATGATGCCCGAAAATTCTATGAAAAGATCCGGCGGATGACGGAAGGTTTTAAGACCGGGGCAAGTTCCTGTAAGGACAATAATGGCGACCTGGTAACCGACGTACAGAGTGTACTTAAATTATGGAGGGAGCACTTCTCCTCACTGCTAAATTGCGAGGGAGACGTCGAACCCGATACCCCAATCCCTGACGATGGAAAAGTCGTCCCACCACCTGACTATGATGAAGTGAGGATAGCTATATCCCGGCTCAAAAACAACAAAGCGCCTGGAAAAGACGGACTACCCGCCGAGCTGTTCAAACACGGAGGCGAAGAGTTGGTAAAAAGCATGCATCAGCTCTTATGCAGAATATGGTCAGACGAGTGCATGCCTCCAGATTGGAATTTAAGTGTGCTCTGCCCAATCCACAAGAAAGGCGATCCCGCTAACCGCACCAACTACCGCGGAATCAGCCTTCTTAATATCGCATATAAGGTTCTTTCTAGCGTATTGTGTGAAAGACTGAAGCTCATCGTAGACAAGCTGATTGGACCTTATCAGTGTGGCTTTAGACCTGGTAAGTCTACCATCGACCAGATTTTCACGATACGCCAAATCCTGGAGAAGACCCATGATAAAAGAATCGACACACACCATCTCTTTGTCGATTTCAAAGCCGCTTTTGACAGCGCAAAAAGGAGTTGCCTGTATGCCGCCATGTCTGAATTTGACTTCCCTGCAAAGCTTATACGGCTTTGCCAAATGACGTTGAGCAATACTAACAGCTCCGTCAGAGTCGGGAAGGACCTCTCTGAGCCATTTGAAACCAAACGAGGCTTCAGACAGGGCGACTCCCTTTCGTGCGATTTCTTCAACCTGATGCTGGAGAAGATAATTCGAGCAGCAGAGCTAAACCGCAATGGTACAATCTATTACAAGAGCGTGCAATTGCTGGCGTATGCCGATGATATTGATATCATTGGCCTTAACAACCGCGCCGTAAGCGCTGCCTTCTCTGGACTGGATAAAGAAGCGAAAAAAGTGGGTCTTGCGGTCAACGAGGACAAGACGAAGTATTTGCTGTCATCAAAGAAAGAATCGGCGCACCTGCGCCTTGGCAGCTACGTCACTGTTGATAGTTACAAATATGAAACTGTGAGGGACTTCGTCTATTTGGGAACCAGCATTAACACCGAAAATAATATCAGTCTAGAAATCCAACGGAGAATCACTCTTGCGAACAAGTGCTACTTTGGACTGAGTAGGCAATTGAGAAGTAAAGTCCTCTCTCGAAGAACAAAGATCGCGCTCTATAAGTCTTTCATCATACCTGTCCTGATGTATGGCTCAGATTCATGGACAATGTCAAGAGAAGATGAGATGGCCCTTGGAGTATTTGAGAGAAAAGTTCTCCGGAAGATTTATGGTCCTTCCCGTGATGCCGACGGCGAGTATCGAAGGAGATTTAACGATGAGCTGTACGAGCTTTACGCAGATCTGACCATAGTCCAGCGAATTAAAGCCCAAAGGCTCCGCTGGTTGGGTCACGTCATGCGAATGGACAAAGAAGCTCCAGCCCAGAAGGTTTTCCAATCTTCACCCGAATTCGGCAGCAGAGGAAGGGGGAGGCCTCGACTGAGATGGAAACAACAGGTGGAGGATGACTTGAACTCCCTTGGGGTTTCCAATTGGCGTCAGTTATCGCTAAAAAGGAATGACTGGCGTGCTTTGATAGGCGACGGCCAAAATCGCTTAGGCGGTTAAGCGCCAATAAATGATGATGATGATATTTTTTAGGCAGGTAGTGTTTTCTTTGTAGAACTAGGGAACCTTTTTGTTTAGGTAGGCTTGAATTTTTACTGCTCTTATGCAGAATATGGTCAGACGAGTGCATGCCTCCAGATTGGAATTTAAGTGTGCTCTGCCCAATCCACAAGAAAGGCGATCCCGCTAACCGCACCAACTACCGCGGAATCAGCCTTCTTAATATCGCATATAAGGTTCTTTCTAGCGTATTGTGTGAAAGACTGAAGCTCATCGTAGACAAGCTGATTGGACCTTATCAGTGTGGCTTTAGACCTGGTAAGTCTACCATCGACCAGATTTTCACGATACGCCAAATCCTGGAGAAGACCCATGATAAAAGAATCGACACACACCATCTCTTTGTCGATTTCAAAGCCGCTTTTGACAGCGCAAAAAGGAGTTGCCTGTATGCCGCCATGTCTGAATTTGACTTCCCTGCAAAGCTTATACGGCTTTGCCAAATGACGTTGAGCAATACTAACAGCTCCGTCAGAGTCGGGAAGGACCTCTCTGAGCCATTTGAAACCAAACGAGGCTTCAGACAGGGCGACTCCCTTTCGTGCGATTTCTTCAACCTGATGCTGGAGAAGATAATTCGAGCAGCAGAGCTAAACCGCAATGGTACAATCTATTACAAGAGCGTGCAATTGCTGGCGTATGCCGATGATATTGATATCATTGGCCTTAACAACCGCGCCGTAAGCGCTGCCTTCTCTGGACTGGATAAAGAAGCGAAAAAAGTGGGTCTTGCGGTCAACGAGGACAAGACGAAGTATTTGCTGTCATCAAAGAAAGAATCGGCGCACCTGCGCCTTGGCAGCTACGTCACTGTTGATAGTTACAAATATGAAACTGTGAGGGACTTCGTCTATTTGGGAACCAGCATTAACACCGAAAATAATATCAGTCTAGAAATCCAACGGAGAATCACTCTTGCGAACAAGTGCTACTTTGGACTGAGTAGGCAATTGAGAAGTAAAGTCCTCTCTCGAAGAACAAAGATCGCGCTCTATAAGTCTTTCATCATACCTGTCCTGATGTATGGCTCAGATTCATGGACAATGTCAAGAGAAGATGAGATGGCCCTTGGAGTATTTGAGAGAAAAGTTCTCCGGAAGATTTATGGTCCTTCCCGTGATGCCGACGGCGAGTATCGAAGGAGATTTAACGATGAGCTGTACGAGCTTTACGCAGATCTGACCATAGTCCAGCGAATTAAAGCCCAAAGGCTCCGCTGGTTGGGTCACGTCATGCGAATGGACAAAGAAGCTCCAGCCCAGAAGGTTTTCCAATCTTCACCCGAATTCGGCAGCAGAGGAAGGGGGAGGCCTCGACTGAGATGGAAACAACAGGTGGAGGATGACTTGAACTCCCTTGGGGTTTCCAATTGGCGTCAGTTATCGCTAAAAAGGAATGACTGGCGTGCTTTGATAGGCGACGGCCAAAATCGCTTAGGCGGTTAAGCGCCAATAAATGATGATGATGATATTTTTTAGGCAGGTAGTGTTTTCTTTGTAGAACTAGGGAACCTTTTTGTTTAGGTAGGCTTGAATTTTTACTGGATAAATAAGAGTACATGCGCCTTGTTCCTTCATAATATCTGCAAGGCTCGCCGGATACTGTTCAGTTTATAATTGCAGTTTATAACCCGTCATTTACTTAAAAATGAATAAAAGGGCGCGAGAGTTTGAGTGTACAAATGATCCAGATATGTTCTGTTTCATCTGCGGTCAATTTATTGTTAAAAGTATGAGACGTGTGTTTTCAAATCCTTTGAAAGTTACATACTATAAGTATTTTGGAATTGAGCCTAAAAACAATGAAAAACCATGGACACCGAACACTGTTCACAAGCACAACTCAATGATTGGATAAGGGATTTGGAATTGTCAAAGGAAAAGGCCGAACTACACGCCTCTCGAATGCAACAATTTAAATTTGTTTCATCCGATGTTAAGGTAACATATTATAGAACTCGTCACGAAGAATTTTCCAAGTACTATACGAAGGAGGACAGTGTTTGTTACTGCAAAGACATTGCTGGTCTATTCAAACAATTTGGTGAACCATATGATTCAAAAGAGTGGCGATTGTTCAGAGACGGCAATAAATTAAGTTTAACCTTTATGTGTACACCCGTGGTACCCGGGTAACCAAATGGCTTTATTTTACGTTTTTCAGATATAAAACACTGGAAGACAAACTTTATATTCATAATATGCCTTAAGCTGGGTGTTTTGGACAGAAAACAACAAGAAAAAGAAATTATTTTTTTTTCCTTCCTAGCTTTTTTCTACACTTTTTATTTTTCACCGCTAAGTGTACACCCGTGGTACCCGGGTACCTCTATATATATTATGACAACTTAAAGTAAAATATGGGTTGTTTTTGTGAAAAGTAATTAAAGAATGCTTATTTTAAGTAAGAATATTTAGTAAATATTATGTGTTTATTTATTTATTAAGTTTTAAATACATTTTGATTGTTAATTGGCACAATTTTTACAATTTGAAACGGTTACAGTATAGGCATTGCAAATCGGGCGGTTGCATTCAGAACATTGCTTTCTAGTCTTACGGCGTTTTTTTTTTTGGGGAAATAAGTAGGGCTCTTGCTTCTAATCGATTACTCGCCTAGTCGATTAGTCCAACTTTTGTGCTGTTTGAAAATCGAATAGCAGATATTCGATTTCAGCTAGGCGACTAGCTGTCAGTAATCGAATACTAACGATTTAATCGGGGTCCCAGTTTTTACCCGGATTTTACCCGGGTTAGGTTAGGTTAGGTTCAAGTGGCTGCCGCAGAGGCACACCTAGGCCAGTATTAAAAGGCCCGTTGTGATACCACCAACACTAGGAAAGTGAGTTCCGGGACCCTGCCATATGGAAAATACCGATATTATCGGAATTCTCCACATAGCAGAATCCCGGGACTGACGTTCCTATACCGACACCGTTACTCCTCCTCGAACCATTTAGATGACTTGATGAAGGCCTTCAGGTCCTTTATGTCCAGCTCCGTGACATGGCGTAGGCTAACCAGGAAGGAAACTCCCAAAAAGCGCATTCTCGCGCCACTTAAAGCCGGGCAGTTGCAGATGAGGTGCTCCACCGTTTCCTCCTCCTCATCATCCTTACAACTCCTACAGCATCGTCGGCAGGGCACACCAAGTCTTTCTGCGTGCCTACCAATAAGTCAGTGCCCAGTTAATACGCCTATTAATATGGAGATTTCTCTTCTCCTTAGGGCATAAATTGGTCTTGATCTTTTATGATCCCATTTCGGCCAGGTTTCTTTGGATATCCGGCATCCTGGAGATTGTAGCCATCTTTCGTTGACTTGGTGGAGGGTGTACTCCTTCATCATAAGCTTGCATGTAGCAAACGGCATACCTAAGCGCTCTTTATCCCGAAGAACCTGCTTGGTCGTGCCCTGCCTCGCAAGTTCGTCTGTCCTACAATTTCCCTCAATGTCCCTATGCCCCGGGACCCATGTGAGGTTCACGCGATTCTGTTGGAACATCTCTTGTAGAGATCGACGATAGCTGAGCGTCAGTTCAGAGTTGAACGAGTAAGAGCCAAGGGATTTGATGGCCGCCTGGCTGTCTCTGAATATAAAAATGTCCTGTCTGATAGTGTGTTGGCCTATCCAAGCCGCGGCGTCCATGATTGCTGAAACTTCAGCCTGGAAGACACTGCAGTGATCAGGTAGTCTGGAGGAGAGCTCAAGGTTCGGATCCTTTGAATAAACCCCTCCTCCAACTCTGCCGTCTAACTTCGAGCTATCAGTATAAATGGAAGTGCCGCCATGAGTGGCGGGACTCCGATCCGTGCTCTCCTATTCTTCCCTGCTGGGAATGTTGATTTTAAAACCGCTATCTCCGACTGTTGTGGTCGCACAACGATCTGTGCTCAGCGGAAGAAAGCTATAGAATCCCAAAATACTGGCGTGTCCAGTAGTGCTTGAGCCCCAGCCGGACGCTTCCCTTAGACGCAGAGCCGATGCTGGTGCTACCCGGTGCCCTTCCAGATCGAGTGGCACAATGCCAAGAATGGCCTGGAGTGCTTCATTGGGCGTTGTTCTTAACGCACCGCTTATACACTATATATGTTGTTTAATTCAAGTCGATATATACCGAGGTACCCAGGTACGACGGGTGTACACTAGTGTAAGTTTTTTTCTGTGAACACACAACGGTTAAAGGCTGTATTATTGCATATTGGCAACCAAAAGCCATCTATCCCGATCGCGCATGCAGTAAATACGAAGGAAACATATGAGATAATGCAAAAATTGCTCAAGTTAATCAAATACGAAGAACGTGATTGGAAAATATGTGCCGATCTTAAAGTCGTTGGAATGCTATGTGGTCTACAAATGGATACACAAAATACTGTTGCTTTCTATGCAAATGGGATAGCCGAGCTCGTCAAGACCACTACATCATAAAGGATTGGCCAGAACGAATCGAGTTTCAAGTTGGGGTAGATAACATAAAATACTCTCCACTTATAAAGAAGGAAAAAATAATTCTACCTCCGCTCCACATCAAGCTCGGCCTTATCAAAAACTTTGTGAAGGCCTTGGACAAAGAAGGCGAAGCTTTTCATCATTTGAAGACAATCTTCCCAGAGATTTCAGAAGCAAAAATAAAGGAAGGGATTTTTGTGGGACCGCAAATAAGGAAAATGATGACCAACAACCATTTCAAAGAACTATTGTCACCAGTGGAGGCAGCAGCGTGGGATTCTTTTGAAAAGGTCGTTACTTCTTTTTTAGGCAAACACAAAAGTCCTAACTACGAGATGATAGTGAACGACTTAATCAAAAACTATGCGGAAATGGGTAAATAAAAAAACATATTATAATAAATTATATATTACATAAATTTACATGAGAATATATAGCCATAAATCTGAATTCATCGTCTAGTTCCGAACAAACAAGAACGGGAAAAATATAAACAAAAAATTTGTTCTGAATTAAAAGATAAATCCAGCCTAAGAAAATTATATACTGTCACTTATGTATTTATCTAATTTACTTTTTTATTTTCTTTCAGGAGTAAATATGTCTTTAAAAATTCATTTCTTACACTCCCACTTAAATTTTTTCCCGCAAAATCTTGGCGACGAAAGTGACGAGCATGGCGAAAGGTTTCACCAGCAAATGAAAGTGATTGAAAGTCGGTATCAAGGATTCTGGGATGTCGCTATGATGGGCGACTACTGTTGGTTTCTCATAAGATCCTAATCTAAATAAGCGTCAAAACAAGACACATAACTTTTTCAATTATAAAATAAGATCATAGAGTTAAGACAGAACCATATGTACATATGCTATTATTTGTAGGGTACTTAAGTATTAAATGGATATATTTACTTGAATGCTTATAACTTTTGTATTAGTTCATCGATTTTGTTCACTGATAGCTTGTTTTTTTTTTTGTAATAAGATGCTTCCTCGCAAAGTACAAATTTTTTTATATTTTTACAAAAAAAATTTAAAAAATCCGTAATGATTGTTCACTATGTTTGAATCTGCAGGACCTAGCAAAAAGTGTTGTATGTACTGATTATAGTAAATTTTATAAGCTTTCAAATTTTTCAAAAAAAATTGGAATTTGTGATCCAGTGATATTAGCCAAATCTGTCCATAATTTCGATTTTCAGTTTTTATTACCCCGATCTCAGCTCCATCTAGCGGATTTTTTTTGGGAAAATATTTCTTTTCATGGTAGTAATACATGTTCCAAATTCCAGCCAAATCGCACCATAAATGGGATCACCCTATTTTGCGCTACCCAAATTTCAATAAAAGATTCAAACTAACGATATATGCGAGCAACTTTGCATTAGGAGCTGTATTGTCGCAAGATGGTCACCTTATATGTTTTGCATCCAGGACATTGAATGACCACGAGAAAAATTATGCTACTGTGGAGAAAGAGCTTTTGGCGATTGTTTGGGCCGTTAGCTACTTTAGGCCATATTTGTACGGCACGGAATTTGATTTACATACTGACCACCAACCGCTTAAGTGGCTTCAGTCGAAGTACAATGGCAAAAATATCAACCCCCGTCTACAACGTTGGCTCGTACAGCTAGGCGAATACGAAGCTAAGATAGATTATATACAGGGAAAAGATAACACGATCGCTGATTTTCTTAGTCGAATTAATTCTTATACCAACGAAATAAACGTAATGGAAAATCAAGATTGCAATATTTCCACAATGGCGACTATACATTCTCAACAAGAATATTTCAATGACCACTTCCCTATTTTAGATACAGTCGTTAATCGATTCAAGTCTCAAATTTTTATTGTAGATCGTAAACTTGTAGAGAAGGAGTCCGTGTTGAATAATCAAAGAATATATATTGAGCTAAGAGATATTCAACGTAATGTATCTGATATCGTGAGAAGACACATTAAGCCTGGAAAAACCGCAATTTATTCCGAACTTCATGAGTCTATTTATAACCAAGTTCAAAATATTTTGATAGACATTTTTCAAAGCAGCAAAAACATCAGGTTTGTAAAGTGCTCGTATTTTGCCAAAGATTTAAAACATGAAGAAGATGCAATTAAACAAATTTCAATGTTTCATACCAAAGAGTCTGGGCACTCTGGTATAATACCAAACTACCACGATCTTACACGTAAAATTTATTACCCTAATCTTAAGTATATTATCAATAAAGTAATTAACAATTGCGATGTTTGCAATGCAGCAAAGTACGACAGAAACCCCATTAAACCTAAATTTTCAATCACGGAAACTCCATCAGATACTAGGCAAATAGTTCATATAGATACATATATAAATTCAAAGCATTCATTTATAATTTTCATTGATAAGTTTTCAAAACATGCTACGGCGTTCTACTTAGAAGATCGAAATAATCAAACATTAATTGAAAAAATAAGACTATATATTTCTCTTTTCGGTAAAATGCAAAAGATAGTGTGCGACAATGAATTCAACTCAGTAAATATAAAACAATTTTGTAGGGAAGAAAATATAGATATTCATTTTACTAAAGCAAATAGTCATAGAGGCAATGCAGACGTGGAGAGATTTAATAACACGTTGACTGAAAGAATAAGAGCTCTAAATATAGAAAATAAGTTACCAATTAAAGATCAGCACGTCGTTTCTGTAACTTTTTAACGAAGTTCGTTACATAAAAATCGTTAATTTTGACACAATTTTCTGTACAAAATTTGTCAAAATTGATGTTAACGACAATAAGGAATTTCGTTAAAAAGTTACAGAAACTGGGTGCAGGTTAGTAAAGCTGAACAATTATATAATAACACATATCATTCAACGATTGGAACTACACCAAACAACGTCCATAATAACAGAATTGATAAAAAGGTAATAAAAAACCGAACTGAAATTAAAAAACATACAAAAATATCCAAAGCGAATGAAAAAAGAGAGGAATTTACCAAAGATAGATCCGAAGGTTTTATTAAAAACTATCTTAATGTAAGGCACAAAGAACAGCCAAAGTTCAGAAAAGCGAAATTGGAAAATATCCATAAATCCAATATTAAACGTCGGTTGAAGTTTGCAGATACTTATTAACAATAAAGAATTTCCTTAAATTACGAATTTTTCAAATTTACATGCATAAATGCTAATATTTTGTAGCTATAAAATAATTAAAGCAAGTTTTAAATGTGTATATTAAATGCGTTAAAAACTCAATCAACAATTAATTAAAATGTAATTTAACCATACATACATATATGTATTAAAATTATTAGTTTAAGGCACTAACAATTTCCTTTAATTACTTAGTTTAAGATTTCAATATATACATAAATAAATATTCATATTCAGAATATTTAACAGTAATTTAAAATTCTAGAGTATTTTAAAAACAAAGGGTGGAGGAGTTACATACCATCAAACCACTCACTCCCATTTTCACTAATCTCTCTTTGAGTTAAACTCCAAGCTTTAACTGTTGTCAGTTT
Organism: Campiglossa producta; assembly: GCA_964058755.1. Classification (NCBI taxonomy): domain Eukaryota; kingdom Metazoa; phylum Arthropoda; class Insecta; order Diptera; family Tephritidae; genus Campiglossa; species Campiglossa producta. The sequence continues at coordinate 76,757,908 of CAXKVI010000001.1, forward strand.
TAAAATTAGTACATAAGAGTTTTGTATATAAAAGACTTGTTTTGGCTAGGCTGCGTTCTGTTTGAATTAAAGAGTGAACACGTAAGCTTAAAATCGGTGTTTTATTTAATATCAAAGTGGATTTAAATCTACGAAGGTTATTCGCGAAACCCCAAAAAATTACACTTTCCTATAAGGGACCGGGGCCTTAATCCACAATTTGTTTATGTAAACAACTTCGACGCACTTTTTTATCTTGACATGTTTCCTTTTTTCCAAAGCATAGTGCACTGTGCGATAAAGATAACTTTTATTTTCAGTTTTTACGCGAAAAATGCAGAAAACAAAAATGATTCACATAATATTTGGTGGAAAGTACCCAAGATTACTGCCAATAGCATCAATGTTCCTTCGACGAGCACTGAAGATACACATTCAATTCACCAAACGAGCCGAAGGCGAATTTGGATTTTGTCCAGGGCGAATATTTATTTTGACAATCTGCCCACAAATTTACAAAAACAAAATACACGGGAATTCGCCTTTGCCTCAACCTGTATTATTGAACCATGATATGAATTAGCGTTGCTGAAGATTAAATAGTACTTGGAGTTTGAAATGTATAAAAACATTTGGCGCTTGCTATATCGTGAAAAGATGTTTTTTTAGGAAAGCTCATATCGGTAATAAGATTATTAGAAATTAATGCGAACCATCTCTAGCGTGCGCCAATGTTTTTATACATTTCAAACTCCAAGTACTATTTAATACCTATAGGAATTCCCACTCACAAATGTTCCGGATAAGCTTTACGTGGTGAAGAATCTATGTAGACAGAGGGGAAGTTATTTTCCAGTTTTTAGATCATTTTAAAAACATTTTAAATTAAAAATATTTTTTTATTCTATTTTTTATTTTATACTTTTTAGTTGTGAGTCTAAGATATTAACGAAAGCGTAAATGTATAGATTTAACAGCTCAGTTAGATGAACGCTATAGATACATTTAAATGAATACTTTTTATTTTGAAATTCCCATTAATTTAATTTTTGACCCATTTTTTAGCATACTCTTCTATTTTTGTCTAGTGTGCATTGACTGCTTTCAAAAACTGCATGTCGAACAGCGTCATCGAATTAAGTAAATTTTCGAGGTGTTTAGGTTAGGTTCAAGTGGCTGCCGCAGAGGCACACCTAGGCCAGTATTAAAAGGGCCGTTGTGATACCCCCAACACTAGGAAAGTCAGTTCCGAGACCCTGCCATATGGAAAATCCCGGTATTAGCGGTATTCTCCACATAGCAGAATCCCGGGACTGACTTTCCTATATCGACACCGTTAAGTGTCGAATACATAAAGCTTTGTTAACCTCGCCTGACATTTGCTACCTCAAAACTTTGCGTCCAACTTCAGAGGTATGCTACAATGAACGCCTTGACGCTTCTCTTTTATACATTTGTTTTCGTTATTTATTTCTTTGCATTCATAGTGTTTTGGTTAATTTCTTAATTTAAAAGAGAATAAATGAATTAATTATTATTTCCACCAACTTTTTATTCTTTAATTAAAGCAAAGTCATCAACATCTGATTGTCAAAGCGAGCAAAGCAAGCAAAATTTGAGAGTTTGCCAAATTTTAACCTTGCTTCAACTTTGAGGTCTCCAATTTACCATGCTTCGTTTAAATACGTATACTGAACTTTTCTGTCAAAGTCAAAGTTTGAGGTAAAGTCAAAATAAAGCTTTATGTAACTGACCCATTACTCCTCCTCGAACCATTTAGATGACTTGATGAAGGCCATCAGGTCCTTTATGTCCAGCTCCGTGACCTGGCGTAGAATGACCAGGAAGGGAACTCCCAAAAAGCGCATTCTCGCGCCACTTAAAGCCGGGCAGTTGCCGATGAGGTGCTCCACCGTTTCCTCCTCCTCATCATCCTTACAACTCCTACAGCATCGTCGGTAGGGCACACCTAGTCTTTCTGCGTGCCTACCAATGAGGCAGTGCCCAGTTAATACGCCTATTAATATGGAGGTTTCTCTTCTCCTTAGGGCATAAATTTGTCTTGATCTTTTATGATCCCATTTCGGCCAGGTTTCTTTGGATATCCGGCATCCTGGAGATTGCAGCCATCTTTCGTTGGCTTGGCGGAGTGTGTACTCCTTCAGCATAAGCTTGCATGTGGCAAACGGCATTCCTAAGCGCTCTTTATCGCGAAGAACCTGCATGGTCGTGCCCTGCCTCGCAAGTTCGTCTGGTGTTTACACACTAAACTCCTCGCGGAACTTTACCGAATTTGTGTAAACTTCGTTCCATAAAAATTTTGACAGTTCATTTACGCATTCGGTAATTTTCTACGTTTACACGCTTTACGCGGTGTTTCTATGTTTACATGAATAAAATTACTAATTTTTAAGCAATATAAAATACATCATGACTGCGCCTAAATGTATGTAAGTGAAATCCAAATATTTGTAATTTCGATGCTATTTATATGCAGATGGCGCTGAAAACGCATTATAGCATGCGCATTATAGCATGTGTACGAAATATTCAGATAGCAGTAAAGAAGATAGACCGATAAATGGGACTTTTGCAATTAAAGCAATATTTTGGATTGTTTTTTTTGTAATGCATTGTCAGCGAAACCTAAACGATGGTGAAAATTTCAAAACCCCAGCTCAACCGGAAGTTAGTACAAAATTCAAAGCAAAATCTCTGGAAATGAAACTTTTCAAATATCTCTACCCGTGCGCCACCTATCGGAATTATTTTTTTGTTATATTGCATGGGGGCAGAAAACTAAACGATGATGAAAATTTCAAGATTCTCTCAACGGAAAGTTCGTTGAAAAACAAATTAATCGACACCGAAAACAGACCTTCGCATTTCGTAAATAGAGCGACTCACGCGCCACCTAGCGGGTGCAATTTTTTTTGAACATTTGGAAATTGATTAAGTAATACACACGCTAAATATCAGCTAAATCGGTCCATAAGTAGGATTTTCAGTTTTTATTACCCCGATCTCAGCTCCACCTAGCGGAATTTTTTTTAAGGAAAATATTTATTTTCATAGTAGTAATACATGTTCCGAATTTCAGCCAAATCGGACCATAAATGCGATTTTTGAAAATATACGCGCCACCTATCGGAATTTTTTTTTTTTCATAATATTGCATTGTCCCCGCGACCTGAACTGTGGTGAAAATTTCAAGACCCTAGCGCAACAGGAAGTTGGTTCAAAATCGAATGCAAAAATCCGGGCACAAGAACGGCGAAAGCGACCTAATAAAAACATTTTAATTAATAATAATAATAATAACAAGTAAGGAAGTCTAAGTTCGGGTGAAACCGAACATTACATACCCAGCTGTGCACATAAAGTGGGCGTGATCGTTCACCGATTTTTCTTATTTTCTGTGGTAATACTCTACATAAACATAACATGCCTGGTACCTAGTTTCGTAAATCTATCTCACACCGTTCTGAAGTTGTTAGCAGTCGAATTTAAAAATTGCTTGACTCATAAGTGGGCGGTGCCACGCCCACTTTCCAAAATTTTGAAAAAATTATGTAAAGAATATGAAAGTTGATGTATGTACCAAATTATATTATTATAGCGAAATCAGTTAATTAGATATGGACTTTTCAATATTTCCACCTCCTTTCAATATAATTTTTATGAAAAAGTAGGCGTGGTCGCGAAGCGATTTCGTTTATTTTCTATAGCTGAATTTACCACAACAATAGTATGTCCTCTACGAAATTTCGTTATACTAGCATAAACTGTTCTGAAGTTATTAAGAGTCAAAATTTTAAAATTTCTTCAAATATACGTGGGCGGTACCACGCCCCCTTTTCAAAAATTTTTATAAAATCGGCCTTAGAACATCTAAATCAATACATATTGCAAATTTTATCATTGTAGCTGCTTCTAATATTGAATTAACCCATTTTATACGTTTTTCGAAATTTTCGATATCGAAAAAGGGGCGTGGTTATGGTCCGATTTTACCCATTTTCAATAGCAATCTATTCTGAACCCAAATAAGTACGCATGCCAAATTTGGTGAAGATATCTCATTATTTGCTCAAGTTATCGTGTTAACGGACAGACGGACGGACATGGCTCAATCAAATTTTTTTTCGATCCCGATCATATTGATATATGGAAGTCTATATCTATCTCGATTCCTTTATACCTGTACAACCAACCGTTATCCTAACAAAGTTATAATACCCTGTGTACAAGTACAGCTGGGTATAAAAATGACAGCACCTTAAAGGTACAGTAGGGATGGCAGCTATTTTAGTTTTGTGAGCCCAAAAGTTTCGAGATCCCGAATATGTATTATTTAGATATTTTATACATTTTAACAAACAAACTGAAGACAGTACATAAATATTATTTGCATTACCAACAAGATGCTTAAACAGATATAAAAAATATGTAAGTAGAGTTTAAATATATCCTATAACTTTTTCTTTACAAAATAGCAATATTTTTTTATTAGGACAAGACCGGGAATAATCAAATATCTTCTTGCGGTTTCTCCTAGCTGCTTTGGAAGTGAATGCAAATGAACAAGCGAAAAAAGTTAGGGATTTTATAAAATTTCTCTCCATTCATAAGTGGGCTGCAATATTAGGTGTTAATTTACCCTGCTTTATGATTATATATAAAACCAATAGCTCAAAAAACTGCCTTAATCCAACTTAATGTCATATTATTCGTAAAAACTAGCTATTTTAAACATTCGGGATTTTTTAACTGCTTTTCGAGATGTCGGGACTTATAAAAAACAATCCCGGGATTGACTTCAAATGTCAAAGAAAAAATATACTCGTATAATGACGGGTCCGTCAAGCTTTGAAATTATGTGCTAGTTATGTGCAAATTAGTTCCAAAAAAAAAAAATTTTGTGCTCAATTTTTAAGTACTTTTTTATAACCTCGAAAGTGAGGGGTGTAGCTTGACGTCAAGCTTTGAAAAAATCCGGATTGTTGAATTTTCCTGGCGCGATAGGACCAAATGTTTACGCGGCTTACCTGTTTATTGGGTTCTCGCACGTAAATAAGAAAAAGAAACGAGTTAGCTCAAACGTTATAATATTTATTGAGTGACAATAAATAAATGACAATGGATGGAAATTCAATTGCCGTGAAATTAAATATAGTTGAAATATGTGGAATGGTTAATAGCTTATTAGGGAAATAAGTGGAATTGGCTTACCTTCGGTGACTTGGCTGCGGGCTGCTACGTAGGCGTTCGGAATATAAGTGACCGCTTATAAAAGGGAAAAATAGTTCGAACCCAACTCCGAAGAGTAGCATTCGCTATTATCCGGAGAGGGAAGAACTGTTACCGGTAAATAAAAAGTGAACTGCCCGTCACTAGGGTGTGTCGTAATATTTAGGCTTGTGGCCTAAACACCTGAAAGTCGGCTACAATTTCTATATCCCTGCCATAAATTCCGTCTCATCGTCATCCATTTTCTCAAATTTTAATCTCAAGCAAAACTTCATATCGCCGCCTAAGAAGTTAACTTCAAAAATTACATGTCGAACGTCGTCATTGCATTGGATAAATTTACGCACTCTTTTACACACCAAAATCGACACGTAAGTTTATCAAATTTGTGTAAACTGAGTTCCATACAAATTTTGACAGTTCATTTACACACTCGATAAATTTAAATAGGTGTTTATAAGGTCTCCCTAATGTTTTCTCTTTTTGGCACATTAACCCTAAAACAGACTTTTGGTATTTATAGGCCCACATTTTAATTTAAGTTAATTCTGAACAACTTTTTTTTGGTTGCTATAAGGTTTGTTTATTGGGCTGCTCTAGCTTACGCCAGATTGAGATATTTCACAAAATTGTGTTTAACGAACATTTTTCTTGCTCTAGGTTGCTCTAACTTTTGTTTCATGAGTACGCTCAAAACAAAACTAGAGTAATCCAGATCACAAATTTCTGCTCTAACTTTTTTTATGGAGTAAGTTAGAGCAGAGAAGCAATTGTCAGTCACGAAAAAATAAATTTTTGAAAACTTCAAAAAAATTAGCTTGCAAGAAAATCAATATTTTTGTATACGTGAATTTGCATTAATTTTGAAGATTTAACAAAAAAACCAAATAAAAAGAAACTATCGAGATTCAAGTGTTTCATGGCATTTCTGCTCTGAGTTGCTCTAAGTTGCTCTATTTCTATTTTGACAGCTGCCCTGCCCTGCTCTGCTCTAACCTGCTCTGAACTTTTTTTTGGTCAGTAAACAAACCTATTATGTTAACCTTACACAGAGCCAACACTGCCTAATAAAATAGAACAAAAGTCATATGATATCTCTATAGATTTTCTTCAAGGAGAAGTTCTTTTTATTTTTGAAGAGAAAATCTTATTAATCTTTACAAAGAGAAATCTTGCAAAAAACGTACTGATTTCTTAGGGTTCCTAACAAGAAGATTCGACTTATTAATGTTTTCAAAGGGAAAACATATTTCCGCGTAATTGTATGTGTTAATAAGACGATCTTAGGGTTCCTAACAAGAAGATTTGACTTATTAATGTTTTCAAAGGGAAAACATATTTCCGCATAATTGTATGTGTTAATAAGGGTTAGGGTTCCTAACAAGAAGATTTGACTTATTAACAGATTTCCGCATAATTGTATGTGTTAATAAGATTTGACTTATTAATGTTTTCAAAGGGAAATCTTGCAGAAAACGAACTGATTTCTTAGGGTTCCTAACAAGAATATTCGACTTATTAATGTTTTCAAAATGAAATCATATATTATTGAGAAGAAAATAAAAATTATATTTCAGAGTTCTTATTTTGTCTTCGAGAACTTCAGATTATCAGTTACGATTCAGTTTTAGATTTCTCTTGTATTGCCTTTACCTTCTTATGTTGCCTTTTTATATTTCCTTCAAGCCATCTCACCGCACTCTTCCTTACATTGCCTTCCACACTTGCCATATTGCCTCCACCGCGAATCGAACTAACCACATATTGAATGCTGAACACAGGTACTTACCATCGAGCCATCGGGTACTTCTGCTTCTCAGCGTATAATTGTTCTACATGATGTCTGCTGATGATGATGCAAGATTTCCCTTTGAAAATATTAATAAGTCAAATCTTCTTGTTAGGAACCCTAAGATCGTCTTATTAACACATACAATTATGCGGAAATCTGTTAATAAGTCAAATCTTCTTGTTAGGAACCCTCAGATCGTCTTATTAACACATACAATTATGCGGAAATATGTTTTCCCTTTGAAAACATTAATAAGTCAAATCTTCTTGTTAGGAACCCTAAGATCGTCTTATTAACACATACAATTATGCGGAAATCTGTTAATAAGTCAAATCTTCTTGTTAGGAACCCTAACATCGTCTTATTAACACATACAATTATGCGGAAATATATTTTCCCTTTGAAAACATTAATAAGTCAAATCTTCTTGTTAGAAACCCTAAGATCGTCTTATTAACACATACAATTATGCGGAAATATGTTTTCCCTTTGAAAACATTAATAAGTCAAATCTTCTTGTTAGGAACCCTAAGATCGTCTTATTAACACATACAATTATGCGGAAATCTGTTAATAAGTCAAATCTTCTTGTTAGGAACCCTAAGATCGTCTTATTAACACATACAATTATGCGGAAATCAGTTAATAAGTCAGATCTTCTTGTTAGGAACCCTAAGATCGTCTTATTAACACATACAATTATGCGGAAATATGTTTTCCCTTTGAAAACATTAATAAGTCAAATCTTCTTGTTAGGAACCCTAAGATCGTCTTATTAACACATACAATTATGCGGAAATCTGTTAATAAGTCAAATCTTCTTGTTAGGAACCCTCAGATCGTCTTATTAACACATACAATTATGCGGAAATATGTTTTCCCTTTGAAAACATTAATAAGTCAAATCTTCTTGTTAGGAACCCTAAGATCGTCTTATTAACACATACAATTATGCGGAAATCTGTTAATAAGTCAAATCTTCTTGTTAGGAACCCTAACATCGTCTTATTAACACATACAATTATGCGGAAATATATTTTCCCTTTGAAAACATTAATAAGTCAAATCTTCTTGTTAGGAACCCTAAGATCGTCTTATTAACACATACAATTATGCGGAAATCAGTTAATAAGTCAGATCTTCTTGTTAGGAACCCTAAGATCGTCTTATTAACACATACAATTATGCGGAAATCAGTTAATAAGTCAGATCTTCTTGTTAGGAACCCTAAGATCGTCTTATTAACACATACAATTATGCGGAAATCTGTTAATAAGTCATATCTTCTTGTTAGGAACCCTAAGATCATCTTCTTGTTAAGAACCCTAAGAAATCAGGCCGTTTTCTGCAAGATTTTCCTTTGAAAACATTAATAAGTCAAATCTTATTGTTAGGAACCCTAATATCATCTTATTAAAATAAGAAGTTTTTCTCTTTCAGCTTTTTTTCAATATTTTGACAGAAATTTCGAGAAGATTTTCTTATTAATAACACATATAAAAAGAAATCGCAAAGAAAAAAGAAGAAATTGCACTTGATAATATCAATAAGAATTTTCTCATTAAACCAAATAGATTTGCGTATGGTTTTTTTTTCGTTTCCGCCGTCTTGAATACCCCTGAGCCTGAAAACCGTTCATAAAGACAATCTTATTAATTTTATTAGGCATTTTTGGCTCTGTGTAGGTTAGGTTCAAGTGGCTGCCGCAGAGGCACACCTAGGCCAGCATTAAAAGGCCCGTTGTGATACCTTAATTTTGGAAAATTTGTCAAATAAAAGAAGTGTGTGTGTTTGCAATGCGGTTAGCAGTGGTTTGCCGGGAATTATTTCATGACGAAAATTTTAAACGTCTTTCAATAACTGTTATGAGAAATTTTCAACTTTTCTATCGCAAAGTACGAAACGAAATAATTATTTTTTGATTTTTTTCAATATTTGTCAGAGACGGTAACCATTATGAGTTAAATAATAAAAATCGGAATTTAATTATTATTGTTTCAATTTCAACACTGTAGTGACTTGTATGCTAGAAGGTGTTAGACCTCACAATGCCGGGAAGAAAAGTCCATGAAGAGATGTAATTCCAGTATCATCGAAACATATGTCGGCTTGTCTGGTTCCTGCAGCGCGTAGCTAAATTTTTCTCAAAAAAACACATTTTCATACAATCCCGAAAATTGCTTGTAAATACCGTCGGTATTTACAGCAATAGACTAAAAAGTCAAAAGCAAAGAGTTTAAATGTTATAAATGGAAAAATATTCGTGCTTAATTAAGCATAGAAAATTCTTTCATAGGTTTCACACCAAGTCCAAAAATTCGCAAATCTTTCATATAAGTTAGCATTGAAATTAAAGAAATGTTCTATATGGAAGTATAAATATATGCATAAATGGACACTGAGAAGGGTTTACCTTCAAGCTGGGTAGTGGCCTAAGGTGTTAGACCTTCTAGCATACAAGTCACTACAGTGTTGTGAGTTCGACTTTCACAATGCCGGGAAGAAAAGTCCATGAAGAGAGGTAATTCCAGTATCATCGAAACATATGTCGGATTGTCTGGTTCCTGCAGCGCGTAGGTAATTTTTTCTCAAAAAAACACATTTTCTGAAATAGATTTCATTCAGCCATACCTGACAATTGACTATTCAAATGACTGGTATGTGTCTAGTAGGGTATGTTTGAGCAAAATGATAAAAATTAATAGGTAATAATTATGCTTTAATAAAAAGATTAAAATCAAAATATAATGGGATAAATTAATAATAAAAAGCTTTTGCTTTTTCGAAACCTTTTCACAAATTTTTAAAGTTTCTTCATACAAATTGATGTCAAATTTGTGAAAATTTGAGAAAATGCAATTGAGATTTTTTTATTAATTCATCCCAATGATCATCCTTGATTAATATGGATAGAACTCAAAAAATATAAATCATTGCAGATTGCTAAAGGTTATACCTATACAAGTATGGTGCTATTTTTAAAATTGTTTTGCGATGTTTAGAACATCCTGCTTTTTTGTAGTCGAAATAATAAAGAATAATAATTATTTTCCGTCTCTGATATTACATAACATAATTATAACAGTTATTACTCTGGTATATTGTTATCAATCCATCTTTTTAGGCACAAATATATATATATACGTATGTCACTTTTGACATCTCTTAACCCCAAGAGGGCTTATTTTTTCTACTGCTTCTGTATCATATTGAATATTTTCTGTTTTTTGACTTGTAGATCTTCTCACGTTCACTATCCAGCATTATACTATCCCTCTATGTTTTCATCACGCTTGCCAGATTGGGCGCTTTAGCGCTAATTAGGCGCTTTTTTCTGAATTTTCGCGCCTTGAAACTTAAAGCAGCGCAAGTGGTGCTTTTGGGCGATTTTTTGATTTTGGGAGATTTTTCCCCCAAACGAAATTGCTATCAAGGGAATACTTTTGTTTGATGAGTTGTGGTTTCTACTGTGTGTTGTGATTTTGTGATTTTAATGAAGCAAATCTATCATCTCTCAATTTATGATTTTTTTACTACAAAAAATATGCGGTAATTTTTTAATTAAGTTCAACTATTAGGAGAAATCGAGGAGGAAATAAAACTCCATAGTTTTGTGCTAATAACATTTAACATAACAAAACTAGATCAAAACGGCTCAAAAGAAAAATGAAGATGTCGTTTTTCTTAGCCGTTTCGATGTGATTCAAGATAAGAAACGGATACCCTTTATATTAAAAACCATTTAAGTAGTAAAAAAAGTGGAAGTTTTAAACTTTCCTAAAATAAAAAAAAACATGTTTTGAAATTACAGCCATCAATGCTTCAACAATATGCTAGGGATTTCTGAAAAAAATACTAAAATAATGAGAATATTCACATAAAAAAATAAATTTTTGTTATACATGGCTTATTTTTGATCGCCATTTTTTGTCCCTATATGTTTTATTGAAAGTGGGAATTTCGGGCGCTTTTGGTCGCTTTGGGGCGCTTTTCTTCTGGAATCGCGCTTTTTGTTTCACTTTTTACGTTTCACTTTTTAAATGACATATAAAAATGGCTAAGGAAAACAGGGAACCCATATGCTGAATCCGATTCGGAGATTTGGTATACGGATGGATCGAAGCTGGAAGATGGTAAAACGGGAGCTGGTATCTATGGACCAAACTACAAAAAATCGGTACCAATGGGTAGCTACCCCACTATTTTCCAAGCGGAAATCCATGCAATAGAAATCTGTGGCAGAGAATGCCTCCGAAGAGGACTATCCTCTAGCGAATTTACTTTATGTCGGACAGTCAGGCCGCCCTACGTGCCTTGCAGTCGTACACAATAACTTCGAAGCTTGTTTATGAGTGCATCACAGTCCTTAATGATCTGGGAGCCAAAAACAAAGTGTTGTTAGGTTGGGTCCCAGGGCATGAATGACATGAGGGCAACGAAAAAGTGGACCACCTTGCAAAACAGGGTGCTCTAACAGCATTTTATGTTACGGAACCCTTCTGTGGGCTCACCAAGGCCAACGTAAGGGAGACCATAAGCAACTGGGAAGACAAACAGTTTAGGCAGCATTGGCTTAGCAGCCTAGGCCAAACTCTTTATAGAACCATCGCAAAGAGCATCGGTCAGGCTCATAAATCTAAGAAGGGTGGATCTAAGAACCCTCACTGGGTATTTATTATACGGGACATTGTAGTCTACGTTATCACCTGAGTAAATTGAGTCTGTCAGATACAACAATTTGTCGGTTTTGCGAACTGGACGATGAAACGAGTTAGCGACGCTGTACACACGTACATACATATATACCACACAAGTTAGCGACGCTGTATACACATACTATAGCATGCCTGCTAAATGTTTTCAGTTTAAGTATCTTTAAGGGATAACATACCCTTTGTCCTTCAAGTGAACAAACAAAGAAACATATTCTTTGTTCGTTTCATAACTAACACTAGCCATAAGATAACAATAGACTAGACACATTAACAAATTCCAAATAACTACATAATTAACAGGCAGACAAATACAAACACCGTTTAAGGTCACTAATAGAAATAGTATAAATAGCTCTAAGATAAATGTACAGAACTCAGTCTTTAGATAATCAATAAAGCACGCGTTTCAGCGACAGCAAACGAGATTCTTTTGTACTCATAACTGGGGGCTCAACCGTTTTAAAGCCACTTCTATAATTAAATGCGAAAATTATAGAAAAAGCAAATTCCACGGGAAATAAGATTTCCAACACTAGCATTTGGAAAAAGTGTTTAAAAAATTAATGTAAAGAGAAAACTGAATTCACGGGAATAAAGACTTCCAGCACTAGATTTTTGAAAAAGTGCTTAAAATTCGGCAACAAAATTCCTGAAAAAATCGGAATAATATTAAACTGGTTTCACAAAAAAAGCGACAAAACTCCTTCGATTTAACACGTTTGTCATCGGACACAGAAATGAACGCACAGGAGATCGCCACTATGAGAGCACAACTCGATTCTGTACTCATCCAACAACAACAGATGGTGAGTTCCATCGCAACTCTGCAAACACCCAACGTCACAACCACCAACCAATATCCGGACTGTGTTCCAAATATCACTGATGCATCACAGATTAACCTAGAAATATTCAAGGCACTTCCAGTGTTCACAGGCGACATAAACCACTATAGGTCATGGAGGAAACGTGCCTGGACTCACATGGAGAATATAAAAAATTACGCTACAACACCCGCATATTACACGGCACTCTCGATTGTGCATTCGAGAATTCAAGGAGAGGCGGCCGATATATTAGTTAATCACGATACAAAGTTTAATTTTTACTCCATGATTAACCGTCTCGATTGCACATATGCGGACCAGAGACCTCTGTATGTGCTGCTCGAAGCAATGAAAAGAATAACACAGGGGAAAAGGACATTGACGGAGTTCCATAGCGAAGTTAGTAAATCGCTTAATCTTGCTCTGACCAAAATTGAAATGAATAGCCCAGGGGATCCGTCAACAATGAAAGAGTACGCAAACCAAGAGGCTGTACGGACATTCATTCACGGTCTGAACAGCAAATATACCAAGGGCACCCTCTATACCCACAATCCAAAGGACCTGGAAACAGCTTACGCCATCGCAAGCACGATTTATCACGACAATGTGAACCTAAAATTCGATGGCCCACAATACAAACAGTATACTACATCGCAGTACCAAAACTCAAGTGAAAGATATCGCAACGAACCACAAAGGTACAAACCTAACGTGCAGGTGCAATACAATCAAACCGCACCTAGCCAACAATACGAACCAATGGATGTAGATTCATCACAGCAATACATGAGATCCGCAAATTACAACAGGTATCATTCCGCACCACAACAAAAAAGTTATGACCGCCAAATACAAGGACTACCTCCAAACAACCCATTTCGCGGGGATCCACAGAAAAGGGAAAGAAATCCTTCATCCAGAAATGTGCCACAGAAAGTACAACGTGTCAACCAAACACGCGACGAAGAATTAACATCGCTTGCGGCAGAATATGAAAATGAGGAATACGAAACAGGCAGCGTTTTTTTAGGCGTATGAACGATTTACCGTGTCTGCAACGCCACTGCAGGGATACAGGTAAACTTATCAACATTCTTATTGATACCGGAGCAACGAACAATTATATTAGCACAAGATGCAATATAGGTAAGCCAATTAAAATTAAGCCAGTAAAAGTGAAAACCCTCCATGGTTACTCAATAACCAAATCAAAAAAAATTATTACATTATTAGAGCATAATCTCACATTTTTTGAAACGGATGCATTAGAAGAATTTGATATGCTTCTGGGTGAACAGGGACTTAGGAAAATTAAAGCAGAGATCAATCTTTTCGAGTACAAGCTCAGTTATAAATATAGGGCCAAGAAAGAAAGTGAATCTGCGCAAAAAATAAATTATACGGTAAATAGTGAAAAGCATAAAGCAGAAATCGAAGAAATTATGCAAAAAAATGAAAGTACAAATGAAGTGCTCCCCTATACTACAGCGATACAAGCTACCATTAGGACGAAATCCGAAGATCCTATTTGGACCAAGCAATATCCGTACCCTATGTCAGATAACGACTTTATTAATAAAGAAATTAATCAACTCTTAGAAAATAACATAATTCAGCCCAGTAAAAGTCCATACAACTCACCCATTTGGACAGTCGCTAAAAAAGGTACCGATGAAGAAGGGAAACCCAAGCGCAGAATGGTTGTAGACTTTCAGAAGCTAAACGCTCAAACTATCACAGATAGATACCCAATACCTGATGTGGCTATGACCATACAGAATTTAGGTAATGCAAAGGTATTTACAACTTTAGATTTAGAGTCTGGCTTCCATCAGATCCTTATTAAAGAATCCGACAGGGAAAAAACCGCCTTTAGTGTAAATGGAGCTAAATACGAATTCCTACGTATGCCGTTCGGCTTGAAAAATGCTCCATCAATTTTTCAAAGATGCGTAGATGATATTTTGAGACCCTATATCGGCAAGTTCGCATACGTATATATAGACGACGTTCTCATCTACTCTTCCTCTCACGAAGAACATATCGAACACATCCGCATAATCATAAACGCACTTCACCAGGCCAACATGAAGATCTCCAACGAGAAATCTCACTTCTTCCAGGACTCAGTAGAATATTTAGGGCATATAATTAAATATAACAGGATCACAGTTGATCCTTCAAAAATACAAACCATTAAAGATTTCCCTATTCCCACAACGCTTAAGGAACTCAGATCCTTCCTAGGCCTTGCGAGTTATTATCGAAAATTTATACAGAACTTCGCAGCCATAGTCAAGCCACTTACCACGTTCCTCAGAGGAGAGAACGGCGGCATATCCAAGAATCAAAGTGCAAAAATAAAAATCAGCTTAGACGAACGTGCATTAGAAGCATTGAACAGAATAAAAGAAGAACTACAAGCCCAGGTTGAACTCTTCCAACCAAATTTTACCAAACCCTTCGAATTAACCACAGATGCTAGCAATTACGCTATAGGAGCCGTATTATCTCAAAACCAAAAACCCATATCATTTATTTCACGAACACTCAGCGAAACAGAACAAAATTACTCCACGAATGAGAAAGAGTTACTAGCAATTGTATGGTCACTACAGAAACTGCGGAATTACTTATATGGTATAGCAGATTTAACCATTTATACTGACCACCAATCCTTAATCTTCTCCATATCAGAAAAAAACCCCAATACAAAACTAAAAAGATGGAAAAATTTCATTGAAGAATACGGTGCAAAGCTTGTTTACAAACCGGGACATCAGAATGTTGTCGCTGATGCACTTTCTCGCCAGCAAATAAATAACACAACGAATTCTGATGACTCCCAACATTCGGCTCAAAGCTCCCCAACGCAAAAACTCAAACGAGTAAAGCAGCCATTAAACTTCTTTAGGAATCAAATTATTATAAAAAAATCAGATGAAAACCTCGTCGAAACATCCTCACAAAATATATTTTCTAATTGCAGACATACGCTTTTTTTCAACACCAAACCCGAATTGCTAGACAGACTAAAAAATATAATTCGGCCAAAGGTCACTAACGCACTTCATATAGACGAACAAATACTATTTTACGTCGAAAACGACATTATCAACAAATTTCCGACTGTATCAATTGTTTTAGCACAAAAAATTACGGACGATGTCACCGATAACGAGCAACAACAGCAAATCATACAAAACACACACAGACGTGCTCATAGAAACTACAAAAATAATGCTCAGGAAATTTCGCTTAGATACTACTGGCCAAACATACGTGACGCTTGTAAGAAAGAAGTACAAGACTGTGAAATATGTCTTTCCAACAAATACGAACGCCGGCCAAATAAACAACCAATAGGTTCAGCACCAATACCGAAACAGGTTGGCGAATATATACACTTAGACTTATTTTTTATGAGCAATAATATGTACATTAGTTCAACTGACAAATACTCAAAATTCTGCCATTTGAGACAAATACCCTCAAAAAAGGACACATACAAATACATTGACGAGATACTATCGCAAATATACCCAAACGCAAAGTATGTAATGACTGATAACGAGTCTACATTTACTGGCATATGTGCACAACAAATATACAAGCGACTACAAATAACGCATACAAAAACTCCAGCCTACCATTCGACAACAAACGGTCAAGTTGAACGGACGCATAGCACGATTATTGAACTCGCGAAAGTTTTAGCACATCAACACAGTTCGGCACCTGATGAACAGATATTCGAAGCAGTCCGACAATACAACAAGACAATCCATTCGGTAACAAACGAGAAACCCGAGGACGTGTTCTTCAATCAAAGGGGGTATCCTAACATCAAGGAACGTCTCCAACAAAACCAAGAAAGAGTTTTGCGATCCCATAACCGCAATCGCAAACAACTAACCTACAAAGAGGGAGACGTTATATACTCCAAGACGCACAGAAGGAATAAAAACGTAAAAAAATACGCAAAACACATAGTTAAGGAAGATAACGGGAAAACGATAACGACCACTAAAAGAGTAATTATACATAAGGATAATATCAGGGTAAAAGCATGCACGGAATAGTATTTATTTCACTTTTCTCTATCGTACTTTGCGATAGCATAATTGATTTAACCAATAGGAAATATGTACTTGTAGAAACAGATCCTGTTTATATATATCAGGACACAGCTTTCTTGTATCACATATCAAACCTTTCAAAAATAATCGCGCCGTACGAAAGTATAATGAAATCATCATACAATCTAGAAAACCAACCTGAAACTCAAATATTAGTGAACAAAATAGAATCTCTGAAAAGTCAACTCATTCCAAATATTTATAGACCCAAAAGATCACTTAATTTTCTTGGCTCCATGTTAAAATTCATCACTGGCACACCAGACCACGATGATTTGGTAGAAATCAAAGCTTCACTTAATATGCTAATAGAAAATAATAATAAGCAAAGAACAATTAATTCACAGTTCGAAAGAATACTCGAAACCCTTGATCCCAAGGCAATTACCGAAAACATTGTTATATCGGAAATTTATAATGAACTCCAATCAATAACTAATACTATACACTAAACTTAAAAGATGTATATGATTTAATAAAGCATGAAAAGTTGGATCTTCCATTAATTAATATATTAGAATATGCAGACATTCATATCTGTTACCTGCAAGAAGCAATTATAACAATATACAAATATCCTATCCTCGAAACTAAATGTAGCCTATTTAATGTATACCCTCTAGCACATAAGCATGGTAAAATTAATTTAGACCCTAAGATCGCAAAATGTAACAATTATCAAAGAATATCTAAATGCAAAAATTATATGAGTAACTTTATTTGTAAGTTAGAACCCTCTGATAATTGTACGATGAAAATATTAGAAGATAAGTCAGCCCAATGCGAAACAATCCATGAAAATAATGCTCCACTCCGCATCCTAGAGAATGGATATATTTTGACAGATTACCTGCATACTTGGAACAACATACCTATATCAGGCCCTAAACTGATACATTTTAATGAATCCACAAACATCGATAATATCACGTACTACAATCATCAAAAACAACTCAGAGAAATCATACACAATAAACACAACGAAAAATTCGAAGTACTCCGTATCCTTTCCTCAAATTCAATCTACAAATTCAGTAATATCCAAAAACTCTCAACATTTTTGATACCTATTGAAGAAAACCCAGTACAGTTCACGTTCTTGATCATAATGGGATTTCTTACCTTAGTAGTCATCGTTTATGGTATTGTAAATCTCTGCCGATACCACGAAAATAGAAAAGTGCTTAACAGACAAAGGCAAATTTATGAGTTGTACGAAATCGAAATGAAGCGTCTTCAACAGCAACAGCAGCAGCGTAGCGAGGACGCTCCGTTTTAAGAGGGAGGAGAGTTAGCGACGCTGTATACACATACTATAGCATGCCTGCTAAATGTTTTCAGTTTAAGTATCTTTAAGGGATAACATACCCTTTGTCCTTCAAGTGAACAAACAAAGAAACATATTCTTTGTTCGTTTCATAACTAACACTAGCCATAAGATAACAATAGACTAGACACATTAACAAATTCCAAATAACTACATAATTAACAGGCAGACAAATACAAACACCGTTTAAGGTCACTAATAGAAATAGTATAAATAGCTCTAAGATAAATGTACAGAACTCAGTCTTTAGATAATCAATAAAGCACGCGTTTCAGCGACAGCAAACGAGATTCTTTTGTACTCATAACTAACGCCGGTTCACATACTCTGCCAATGCATTGCGTTAGCAAGAAAGAGAGTTTGCTACCTAGGTGGTGACACTCTCAATCCGTTCGTGATATGGAATAAAAAACCTGAGGAGGTGCTCAAATTTATAAAGAGTCTCCGCATACAGCAATAAGCTGATAGGTCACACAATAGATCGGACCAATGGTCGCGGTGTAATAAATGAAATTATGCAGATTTGTTTAGAAATTTAATTTAAAAGAAACTTTAAGATATGAGCTTATTTGAAAGGTCGGTTTTGAAATTAAGATAACTTTTATATGTTTCGGTGTCACTTACGTTTCATTTTGCTATTTACATTTTTGGCAAGAAATTATATGTATTACAGCTAAACACCACATACAACTTAGCTTCAGTTCATTTATTTATCCCTAACACCACTCACTGGTATTAACTCTAGTATCTTACTATAAAATTATGGAAACCATAGAGAAAGAAAAGGGTACTGTTTTAAATAAATTTTTTTATACCTTAACTCTTTGAAATCAATTTGAACAGGGTTACCAACATTTTTCATATAAAAAGTATATATTGCTGAGAAGCTTGGTCTACCCACTTACCAATAGTGGTATTTTGGAAACTCTACAACAAAGCCAAGTTTCCTCAATTTCAACTCACTTTTCTAGGATTTGCAAAAATCATGACGCGCCCACCTCTAGGATGAATACACCACAAAATGTTTAGTCAATGAACTAGTATGTTTGCTTAGTAGTTTGGCTTTGGACTGCAGGGACATTATGACTAAAAAAATTTTAGTTCAAATGCTAGTTTGATATTTGTAGTAGTGTGATCTGTGTTGCGTTGAAAAAATATACTCGTATAATGACGGGTCCGTCAAGCTTTGAAATTATGTGCTAGTTATGTGCAAATTAGTTCCAAAAAAAAAAAATTTTGTGCTCAATTTTTAAGTACTTTTTTATAACCTCGAAAGTGAGGGGTGTAGCTTGACGTCAAGCTTTGAAAAAATCCGGATTGTTGAATTTTCCTGGCGCGATAGGACCAAATGTTTACGCGGCTTACCTGTTTATTGGGTTCTCGCACGTAAATAAGAAAAAGAAACGAGTTAGCTCAAACGTTATAATATTTATTGAGTGACAATAAATAAATGACAATGGATGGAAATTCAATTGCCGTGAAATTAAATATAGTTGAAATATGTGGAATGGTTAATAGCTTATTAGGGAAATAAGTGGAATTGGCTTACCTTCGGTGACTTGGCTGCGGGCTGCTACGTAGGCGTTCGGAATATAAGTGACCGCTTATAAAAGGGAAAAATAGTTCGAACCCAACTCCGAAGAGTAGCATTCGCTATTATCCGGAGAGGGAAGAACTGTTACCGGTAAATAAAAAGTGAACTGCCCGTCACTAGGGTGTGTCGTAATATTTAGGCTTGTGGCCTAAACACCTGAAAGTCGGCTACAATTTCTATATCCCTGCCATAAATTCCGTCTCATCGTCATCCATTTTCTCAAATTTTAATCTCAAGCAAAACTTCATATCGCCGCCTAAGAAGTTAACTTCAAAAATTACATGTCGAACGTCGTCATTGCATTGGATAAATTTACGCACTCTTTTACACACCAAAATCGACACGTAAGTTTATCAAATTTGTGTAAACTGAGTTCCATACAAATTTTGACAGTTCATTTACACACTCGATAAATTTAAACGTTTACACGCTTTATAAGGTGTTTATAAGGTCTCCCTAATGTTTTCTCTTTTTGGCACATTAACCCTAAAACAGACTTTTGGTATTTATAGGCCCACATTTTAATTTAAGTTAATTCTGAACAACTTTTTTTTGGTTGCTATAAGGTTTGTTTATTGGGCTGCTCTAGCTTACGCCAGATTGAGATATTTCACAAAATTGTGTTTAACGAACATTTTTCTTGCTCTAGGTTGCTCTAACTTTTGTTTCATGAGTACGCTCAAAACAAAACTAGAGTAATCCAGATCACAAATTTCTGCTCTAACTTTTTTTATGGAGTAAGTTAGAGCAGAGAAGCAATTGTCAGTCACGAAAAAATAAATTTTTGAAAACTTCAAAAAAATTAGCTTGCAAGAAAATCAATATTTTTGTATACGTGAATTTGCATTAATTTTGAAGATTTAACAAAAAAACCAAATAAAAAGAAACTATCGAGATTCAAGTGTTTCATGGCATTTCTGCTCTGAGTTGCTCTAAGTTGCTCTATTTCTATTTTGACAGCTGCCCTGCCCTGCTCTGCTCTAACCTGCTCTGAACTTTTTTTTGGTCAGTAAACAAACCTATTATGTTAACCTTACACAGAGCCAACACTGCCTAATAAAATAGAACAAAAGTCATATGATATCTCTATAGATTTTCTTCAAGGAGAAGTTCTTTTTATTTTTGAAGAGAAAATCTTATTAATCTTTACAAAGAGAAATCTTGCAAAAAACGTACTGATTTCTTAGGGTTCCTAACAAGAAGATTCGACTTATTAATGTTTTCAAAGGGAAAACATATTTCCGCGTAATTGTATGTGTTAATAAGACGATCTTAGGGTTCCTAACAAGAAGATTTGACTTATTAATGTTTTCAAAGGGAAAACATATTTCCGCATAATTGTATGTGTTAATAAGGGTTAGGGTTCCTAACAAGAAGATTTGACTTATTAACAGATTTCCGCATAATTGTATGTGTTAATAAGATTTGACTTATTAATGTTTTCAAAGGGAAATCTTGCAGAAAACGAACTGATTTCTTAGGGTTCCTAACAAGAAGATTCGACTTATTAATGTTTTCAAAATGAAATCATATATTATTGAGAAGAAAATAAAAATTATATTTCAGAGTTCTTATTTTGTCTTCGAGAACTTCAGATTATCAGTTACGATTCAGTTTTAGATTTCTCTTGTATTGCCTTTACCTTCTTATGTTGCCTTTTTATATTTCCTTCAAGCCATCTCACCGCACTCTTCCTTACATTGCCTTCCACACTTGCCATATTGCCTCCACCGCGAATCGAACTAACCACATATTGAATGCTGAACACAGGTACTTACCATCGAGCCATCGGGTACTTCTGCTTCTCAGCGTATAATTGTTCTACATGATGTCTGCTGATGATGATGCAAGATTTCCCTTTGAAAATATTAATAAGTCAAATCTTCTTGTTAGGAACCCTAAGATCGTCTTATTAACACATACAATTATGCGGAAATCTGTTAATAAGTCAAATCTTCTTGTTAGGAACCCTCAGATCGTCTTATTAACACATACAATTATGCGGAAATATGTTTTCCCTTTGAAAACATTAATAAGTCAAATCTTCTTGTTAGGAACCCTAAGATCGTCTTATTAACACATACAATTATGCGGAAATCTGTTAATAAGTCAAATCTTCTTGTTAGGAACCCTAACATCGTCTTATTAACACATACAATTATGCGGAAATATATTTTCCCTTTGAAAACATTAATAAGTCAAATCTTCTTGTTAGAAACCCTAAGATCGTCTTATTAACACATACAATTATGCGGAAATATGTTTTCCCTTTGAAAACATTAATAAGTCAAATCTTCTTGTTAGGAACCCTAAGATCGTCTTATTAACACATACAATTATGCGGAAATCTGTTAATAAGTCAAATCTTCTTGTTAGGAACCCTAAGATCGTCTTATTAACACATACAATTATGCGGAAATCAGTTAATAAGTCAGATCTTCTTGTTAGGAACCCTAAGATCGTCTTATTAACACATACAATTATGCGGAAATCAGTTAATAAGTCAGATCTTCTTGTTAGGAACCCTAAGATCGTCTTATTAACACATACAATTATGCGGAAATCAGTTAATAAGTCAGATCTTCTTGTTAGGAACCCTAAGATCGTCTTATTAACACATACAATTATGAGGAAATCTGTTAATAAGTCATATCTTCTTGTTAGGAACCCTAAGATCATCTTCTTGTTAAGAACCCTAAGAAATCAGGCCGTTTTCTGCAAGATTTTCCTTTGAAAACATTAATAAGTCAAATCTTATTGTTAGGAACCCTAATATCATCTTATTAAAATAAGAAGTTTTTCTCTTTCAGCACATTTTCATACAATCCCGAAAATTGCTTGTAAATACCGTCGGTATTTACAGCAATAGACTAAAAAGTCAAAAGCAAAGAGTTTAAATGTTATAAATGGAAAAATATTCGTGCTTAATTAAGCATAGAAAATTCTTTCATAGGTTTCACACCAAGTCCAAAAATTCGCAAATCTTTCATATAAGTTAGCATTGAAATTAAAGAAATGTTCTATATGGAAGTATAAATATATGCATAAATGGACACTGAGAAGGGTTTACCTTCAAGCTGGGTAGTGGCCTAAGGTGTTAGACCTTCTAGCATACAAGTCACTACAGTGTTGTGAGTTCGACTTTCACAATGCCGGGAAGAAAAGTCCATGAAGAGAGGTAATTCCAGTATCATCGAAACATATGTCGGATTGTCTGGTTCCTGCAGCGCGTAGGTAATTTTTTCTCAAAAAAACACATTTTCTGAAATAGATTTCATTCAGCCATACCTGACAATTGACTATTCAAATGACTGGTATGTGTCTAGTAGGGTATGTTTGAGCAAAATGATAAAAATTAATAGGTAATAATTATGCTTTAATAAAAAGATTAAAATCAAAATATAATGGGATAAATTAATAATAAAAAGCTTTTGCTTTTTCGAAACCTTTTCACAAATTTTTAAAGTTTCTTCATACAAATTGATGTCAAATTTGTGAAAATTTGAGAAAATGCAATTGAGATTTTTTTATTAATTCATCCCAATGATCATCCTTGATTAATATGGATAGAACTCAAAAAATATAAATCATTGCAGATTGCTAAAGGTTATACCTATACAAGTATGGTGCTATTTTTAAAATTGTTTTGCGATGTTTAGAACATCCTGCTTTTTTGTAGTCGAAATAATAAAGAATAATAATTATTTTCCGTCTCTGATATTACATAACATAATTATAACAGTTATTACTCTGGTATATTGTTATCAATCCATCTTTTTAGGCACAAATATATATATATACGTATGTCACTTTTGACATCTCTTAACCCCAAGAGGGCTTATTTTTTCTACTGCTTCTGTATCATATTGAATATTTTCTGTTTTTTGACTTGTAGATCTTCTCACGTTCACTATCCAGCATTATACTATCCCTCTATGTTTTCATCACGCTTGCCAGATTGGGCGCTTTAGCGCTAATTAGGCGCTTTTTTCTGAATTTTCGCGCCTTGAAACTTAAAGCAGCGCAAGTGGTGCTTTTGGGCGATTTTTTGATTTTGGGAGATTTTTCCCCCAAACGCAATTGCTATCAAGGGAATACTTTTGTTTGATGAGTTGTGGTTTCTACTGTGTGTTGTGATTTTGTGATTTTAATGAAGCAAATCTATCATCTCTCAATTTATGATTTTTTTACTACAAAAAATATGCGGTAATTTTTTAATTAAGTTCAACTATTAGGAGAAATCGAGGAGGAAATAAAACTCCCTAGTTTTGTGCTAATAACATTTAACATAACAAAACTAGATCAAAACGGCTCAAAAGAAAAATGAAGATGTCGTTTTTCTTAGCCGTTTCGATGTGATTCAAGATAAGAAACGGATACCCTTTATATTAAAAACCATTTAAGTAGTAAAAAAAGTGGAAGTTTTAAACTTTCCTAAAATAAAAAAAAACATGTTTTGAAATTACAGCCATCAATGCTTCAACAATATGCTAGGGATTTCTGAAAAAAATACTAAAATAATGAGAATATTCACATAAAAAAATAAATTTTTGTTATACATGGCTTATTTTTGATCGCCATTTTTTGTCCCTATATGTTTTATTGAAAGTGGGAATTTCGGGCGCTTTTGGTCGCTTTGGGGCGCTTTTTCTTCTGGAATCGCGCTTTTTGTTTCACTTTTTACGTTTCACTTTTTAAATGACATATAAAAATGGCTAAGTATTAAATTTGAAGGTTTCAATCGTAGATCGAGTGCTCTGGAAAACAGGGAACCCATATGCTGAATCCGATTCGGAGATTTGGTATACGGATGGATCGAAGCTGGAAGATGGTAAAACGGGAGCTGGTATCTATGGACCAAACTACAAAAAATCGGTACCAATGGGTAGCTACCCCACTATTTTCCAAGCGGAAATCCATGCAATAGAAATCTGTGGCAGAGAATGCCTCCGAAGAGGACTATCCTCTAGCGAATTTACTTTATGTCGGACAGTCAGGCCGCCCTACGTGCCTTGCAGTCGTACACAATAACTTCGAAGCTTGTTTATGAGTGCATCACAGTCCTTAATGATCTGGGAGCCAAAAACAAAGTGTTGTTAGGTTGGGTCCCAGGGCATGAATGACATGAGGGCAACGAAAAAGTGGACCACCTTGCAAAACAGGGTGCTCTAACAGCATTTTATGTTACGGAACCCTTCTGTGGGCTCACCAAGGCCAACGTAAGGGAGACCATAAGCAACTGGGAAGACAAACAGTTTAGGCAGCATTGGCTTAGCAGCCTAGGCCAAACTCTTTATAGAACCATCGCAAAGAGCATCGGTCAGGCTCATAAATCTAAGAAGGGTGGATCTAAGAACCCTCACTGGGTATTTATTATACGGGACATTGTAGTCTACGTTATCACCTGAGTAAATTGAGTCTGTCAGATACAACAATTTGTCGGTTTTGCGAACTGGACGATGAAACGCCGGTTCACATACTCTGCCAATGCATTGCGTTAGCAAGAAAGAGAGTTTGCTACCTAGGTGGTGACACTCTCAATCCGTTCGTGATATGGAATAAAAAACCTGAGGAGGTGCTCAAATTTATAAAGAGTCTCCGCATACAGCAATAAGCTGATAGGTCACACAATAGATCGGACCAATGGTCGCGGTGTAATAAATGAAATGATGCAGATTTGTTTAGAAATTTAATTTAAAAGAAACTTTAAGATATGAGCTTATTTGAAAGGTCGGTTTTGAAATTAAGATAACTTTTATATGTTTCGGTGTCACTTACGTTTCATTTTGCTATTTACATTTTTGGCAAGAAATTATATGTATTACAGCTAAACACCACATACAACTTAGCTTCAGTTCATTTATTTATCCCTAACACCACTCACTGGTATTAACTCTAGTATCTTACTATAAAATTATGGAAACCATAGAGAAAGAAAAGGGTACTGTTTTAAATAAATTTTTTTATACCTTAACTCTTTGAAATCAATTTGAACAGGGTTACCAACATTTTTCATATAAAAAGTATATATTGCTGAGAAGCTTGGTCTACCCACTTACCAATAGTGGTATTTTGGAAACTCTACAACAAAGCCAAGTTTCCTCAATTTCAACTCACTTTTCTAGGATTTGCAAAAATCATGACGCGCCCACCTCTAGGATGAATACACCACAAAATGTTTAGTCAATGAACTAGTATGTTTGCTTAGTAGTTTGGCTTTGGACTGCAGGGACATTATGACTAAAAAAATTTTAGTTCAAATGCTAGTTTGATATTTGTAGTAGTGTGATCGGTGTTGCGTTGAAGTAAAAATGGCAGAAACGTACCAAACTAGGATATTTGCGTACCAACGTACCCGGCGAAAAAATTCGTAGCAAAACTTTTACGTTTCGGCCAAAACGGCAACCATGCTGCCCAATCAAATTATTTTGTCATGGTGTTTGTTATTTCGGGAACTGAACGAATGGAAACCAATACCTTAATTTGTCTGGATTGTATCTGGTCGAGGTTTGTCATGTCTGTACTTTATTATGCCTAGGATTTTGTTCCCATACTCAAAAATAATAATAAAGAAAACACGAGCAAGCCAACTTGCAGCTTTCTACGCTTTGTGATTCTACTATGTACCTACATATGAGTCGTATTCTGAATATATATACTGACACGCCTTTTTGTATTTCTTATTTACTCTACCCTCCCACCTCTAAGTGCCATCTTCATGCACCGATGATATAGCACATTTAATCAGATACAGCCGAAACGTAAAATTAGTTTAACATTTTTGGAAAACTTGTCGAGATTTTAGCGGTTTTTTGATGGTATGTATATATTTTTATACATTTTTTTTATTTAATTAAACTCTATGACTTTCGTTTCTGTATCTGGTCAAACTTTTGATAGGTATGTATATCTAATTTGTCTTTATCATACACTATTTGTTAGTATCCCAGTAACTTTTGGTCGAAATAATGGCACTTTTTCACCTTGGTGCTCTAGCAGCTCAGCGAGCCAATTTTTATTCATTAAAGCACTACGGACCAGATACTTGAAGCGAATATTAGCTTTTTTTTTTTGCATTCCAGTGCCATTTTTTTCACGAGACATTTTCGTATCTAGAAAGGAGAAAAAAATGAAGTTTCGAACATTAATTTTTTTAAAAGTTAAAAATTTGTTATTGACTTTTCAAATGATTTGGATACTACGGCGGCAAGGCAAATTAACAAGGTAGAATTGACAACTGAAATATTTTGTTTTTGTAGGAGTTTTTCCTTCAAATAAATGTAAACAAGCGTATTAACCCTTTGCCACCCAAGCACAGTTTTTGTTACAATTGTTTTACTGAAAAATTGTCAATACCGCTAAATATGCTAGCCCAAACAGTAACGGAGTAACTTTGGCCACTTTGGAATCTACCTCTTTTCGGACCTTTGTGTTATAAAAATGGCGAGTATTGAATATTTGTCGATTTCCGCCGATGGCACCATAAGAAGGTTGTCGCCAGAATGTCGCAGAAACTGGTGGATTGGTTTCCATTAAAGTTTTTATACCTTTCAATGGTATTATAACTTTGGTCCGATGTTTGTAAGTATGAGAAGAAGAAGAGATAGACCCATCAATAAGTATACCGAAATGATCAGGATGACGAGATGAGTTAATTTAGCCATGTCCGTCTGTCCGTCTGTCTGTCTGTCTGTCTGTCTGTTTAAACGCAAACTAGTCCCTCAGTTTTTGAGATATTTGACTGAAATTTTGTATGCGGCCACCATTTTCCAATATAGGAATCATTTGTCGGAACCAGCAAGATCGGACCGATATTACATATAGCTCCCATACAATCGATTGTTCCGATAAACGGATTTTGGGCTATAACTCCTGTAATTAAACACGTAGGAACGTGAAATTGTGTAAGTATTGCTATTTTTATATGTGAAATCATCGAGATGGGATAAATATTTCACATAGCTACCATACAATCGATTGTTCCGATAAACGGATTTTGGGCTATAACTCCTGTAATTAAACACGTGGGAACGTGAAATTTTGTAAGTGTTGTTATTTTTATATGTGAAATATCGATGTTGAAAATCATCGAGATGGGATAAATATTTCACATAGCTTCCATACAATCGATTGTTCCGATAAACGGATTTTGGGCTATAACTCCTGTAATTAAACACGTTGGAACGTGAAATTTTGTACGTATCGCTATTTTTATATGTGAAGTATCGATGTTGAAAATCATCGAGCTGGGATAAATATTTCACATAGCTCCCATACAATCGATTATTCCTATAAACGGATTTTGGGCTTTAACTCCTGTAATTAAACACGTAGGAACGTGAAATTTTGGACGTATTGCTATTTTTATATCTGAAATATCGATGTTGAAAATCATCGAGATGGGATCAATATTTCACATAGCCCCCATACAATCGATTGTTCCAATAAACGGATTTTGGTAGATAACTCCTGTAGTTATATAGGTAGGAACGTGAAATTTCATAACTATTGCTATTTTAGAATGTGGAATGTCAGTGTTAAAAATCAATGAGATTGGACCAATATAAGACATCGCCCCCATATAATCGATAGTTCCGATAATTTCGGTATGAGCTTAAGTTAAATTCACACAGGCTGTACTGGGGATCAAACAGTGAAAATCGTGACGCTTATTCATGAAAGGTATTTAGCCTTCGGCACAGCCGAAGACAGCTTTCCTTACTTGTTTTTATACTGAAGTCAAAACCAGGTTACCGTCTTATCAAGGAAAATATGTGTCCGCGAAATTAAGTAATCAATTTTAAAAAACAAGTAGAAACTTGTTTGGAACCGGTTCTGGACTTTGAAAGGGCTTCGTTTTTTTTTTATTAAAATATCGATTACGATTTTCGGTTTCGAGAAATTAATCGGCTTCGCTGTTGCGACGTGACGTGACGGATCAAACAGAGTTGTGCGGTCTATGCGTCTATGCTCTCACAGCTGCCGAACCACTTTATGCTTCTATTCCCATTCCCGATTTCATCAACCCCGTGACCGTGGTTGAAATGGATTTTAGTTGCTTCTTGTGACAGGCATTCCACTACGGGCATTATCTAAACCCCTAACCCGCAGGGGTCATGATCGATTTTAACCGCTTACAGTTTCGTTTTCGGTCTAAGATCCGGTTTAAAAAAGAGTAGACCATTCATCTTAGCTAAAATGTGCTAGAGTCTAGCTAATCTGAACTCTAAACTCTATTTAAACGTGCAAGGTACTGAGGCAAGCGGTATTGTATTTATATGACACAATTTGCTATTTCTTCACACTATTGAAAAAATTTAAAAATCTTACAGAAACTCCTACAGAAAAGAGAGAACTGTCAAGTTCACTATTACTTTGTTTAATATACTTTGTACCATGGTATAAGTACTATAGGTAAAACCGTTCTCTCTTTTGATTTTGTTTTGACGTTTTTAAGCAATATAAAATGTGTCAGTATGTAAGTCAAATAGAAAAAAAATATTCAAAAAATTTTAAATAAGAAAAATTTGAAAAAAAATCAAAAAATATTTTCCAATTTACACTGCACGTTTAGGTGGACGCTTGGACACTATAAAATGGCAGGAAATGAGATGGTAGATTATCCTGCTAGAGGGACACATGTGGACCGCTTTTACAGTCCTTATTTTTAACAATTCTAGCAATAGTTCTAATCGCAAATTGAAGAAAAATTAAAAGAAATTATTTTGATTTGTAATTTATTTGATTGAAAAAACCAAACAGACACGTCGTGGCAAAAAATAAATGATTATGAGAATTGCTTAAAAATGTCATTAGTGTCATTAACGGTTTTACCTGTAGTATTTATACCATGCTTTGTACGGCTGGCTTATTTTATTATATTTTTTATTGACTTTTTAAATGATATTAGGTATGTTTTTTGAAAAATCCAGCAAAGAACTGTCAGCAGGAGAGTGTCTTGAAAAAAGCTATAAAAATCTCATTTCTGCTAATTTTTCGTCGAAAAGGAATCGGTAGAAACTTGCAGACAAAAAAGCGGTTACGTTTCTGATTGGGTAACAATTTGAATTTACATTTTTTGTTGTTGTTTTGCTGTCACCGATCAGCTGTTCCTGCTTGCTAGTATATGCTGGACGAAAAATCTCCAGCAATAACTTGCAGCGAATTGGCGCTCTCTCTCTAAATTAAATGTCAAAAAGCTGCTGAATTCGCTGCTATTTTTGTTCAAGAAACGCTTTTTCAGGAATAATTATTCATAATTAGCACCCGACTGCTAAAAAATTTGCTAAAAATATGGGAGATGGCTCTGGCGTGTTTTTGCCTCAGGTTTTTGTTTTAATTTTCAGTGAAAAGTTATGGTCGGAAACCGATAAATGAATGGTATTTGTGTGGAGAACACCATTTCGAGTTGGCGGCCTTCGACCGCGCTTATGGAAAATCACCCTCAGCCGGTCCAACACCGGCTACGCCAACCCAAGTATCTCTACGCAGAACAATTTTTTGCACATTGTTAGATACAACCCAATGTTTTTACAACAACCTCATAAAAACTTGGAACTTTGATTGAAAAAATCTCTCCACAGAAGCCAAATATTAAAAAAGCGCTTCCGAATTCGTGATCCTGAGGCCAAACACGTCTTTTTAGCCCATAATTCTTTAAAATTTTTTAGCAGTTGGGTGCTAAAGGAAACAAATACCTTTTATTTTATTTTATACAGCAAGGCGTGTCATATCAATGCCCGGCAAAAACCAACATACAAAATTATAAAAATAATTTTTCTAAACGGGTCGCCCCCGGCATTAGTTTGGCAAACTGTCCGGGTGTATTTCTGCCATGAGAAGCTTCTCAACGGAAACTCATTTGCTTTGCAAGTGCCGATCGGAGTCGGCAAAAAACTGTAGCTCCCGGCAACTCGTAGAACCAAAATCAAAGCAGCACACTATAAGTTGGAAGAGAAGCTCGGCAAAAATCTCGTTAGAGGTTATGATAACCAGTTGGTATATAGGCGCTATTAGTTTTTTTTTGTTTTTGAATGCGGGGAACAAATTTCCTATGGTGTACAAATATTTTCCATTTTGGTGTGCCAAACGAAAAGGTAAATTTTGACAGTAGTAAATTTTGGCATGTGCAAAAAGCACGTGCGAAAACAGAACACAGCCTATGTTTGTTAATAAATTTTAAATTTACTTGGTTTTATGCTTTTATATTGCGTATTTTTTGTATTATAATTGGCCAATTCACAAGAGTCTCATATTCGTCGTATCGTTGTATGGTTTATTTTGTTGCCATGGTTTCTCATATAAATTTTTCAAAAAAACATAGACGATAGCATTAAATAAGAGACCTTGTGAATTTAGTGTTCAATAACGGGTGTAAACGTAAATTTATGTGAAATAATATGAATGTAAATAGCACATGTATTTTTGTGCTCACATTATTGGTTGTCAAAATTTGTCTGACGTCCATATTCACCACGACAGCTGTCAGAATTTACCATCGCTCTGTCGAAATGTTAAATTTTCAACTATTTGGCACACAGCCATATTTATTAATATCCAGAAAAAGGAGTTGCTTACTATTTAAGCGACATAAGCATGGTTTCGTTTATTACATCTGCATTATAGCCTGTTCATGCTGAGTCAGCATTTTGCATTTTAGCATTAAGCCCAAAATGCAGGATTTGGTTTAGCATTTACCATACAAATTCTGCCACCAAAAGCAACTAAACGCTACAATATTTTTGCATCAGCATTATTAATGCACATGCACACCCTGTATTGTGATACGAAATAATCGTTTCGAACTTGAAAAAGTTAAAAAAGCGCTTCCGGATTCGTAATCCTGAGGCCAAAACCCGTCTTTTGAGCCATCCCCCATAATTTTAGCTAATTTATTAGCAGTTGGGTGCTAAAGGAAACAAATACCGCTAAATACATTAGTAAATGCGGCATCTTGGAAATGAATGTCCGAAAATACTAAATGCATTTAAAACTCAGCATGAACACCACATTACATACTATAACGGTTGCCGTTTGCTCAAAATTTTGCGTACCAAAATTCGTACCAAACCGAAAAAAACTTACCAAAATAATTTGGTGGCCAAACAATATAACATTTATTAAAACAATTTTAACTAGTTCATCTGCTGCCATAGTTTAACACATAAACGGGTTTTAATATATGTACAAATGGTGATTCAAATATAAGAAAATTTTTTAGGCCTTAGGGGTCGCTATTATTTTCGCCCTTTCCGAAGTGGTACCACTTCACTTCTACTGCCAGTAAAAAAGGGGAGTGAAAAATAAACAACATCATAACTAAATAATATGTTTGTAGTTTTTTATATTTGTAGCAGTGTCATTGGAGTTGCGTTGAAGTTAAAATGGCAAAAACGTACCAAATTTGGAAGTTGCGTACCAACGTACCCGGAGAAAAAATTTTTACCAAAAATGGTACATTTCGGCCAAAACGGCAACCGTGTATGTATACCGAAATTCCGAAATCGAGATTTCGCTACTTTTCCCATTAAATCGCTTAACAATAGTGTAAAAGGAGTGTAATGGAGTGTGGTTGCTAAGTGACTTTGCTCAATCCCAACTCTTGCGCCCTCGTTCGTGCACTCTGGGCAACGGGAGCTACCTAGGCTCGCGGCAGAAAGAGAGGGAGCCCCGGTGGGGCCACTCTGACATACTTGGTTTAAGGGCTCACCGAGGTCTTTGCGTAGCGTCTGTTCACCATGAGGTGCGGCTGCAAGCGGGCGTCTGTCTTTAAGCAAGCGGCTCGCTATATAAATGTGTAAATATTTTCCAAAACCCCGAAACGGGTTGTGCGCTGGGTTTGGGATCCGCCACGTAAAAAACTTAATTCCAATGAAAACAATTGCAAAGCCTCGGATGAGAACCCCCTTTAATGTTGACTACCCGGCAAAACGAATAAGGCATAATGATTTGGATATTAGGGCATGTACCGGGAATGTCCGGACCCTTTCAAGGGACGGTACCTCTGCCCGACTGGTTGATGTCCTCGTAGGCGCAAAGGCCGACATCACCGCCCTGCAGGAAATGCGATGGACGGGGCAAGGAAAGACGACCATCGGTCCTTGTGACGTATACTACAGTGGCCAGACCCGCGGCAAAGCGCGTGGTGTAGGATTCGTGGCGGGAAAGAGACTTCGCCGCCAAGTATTAGCGTTCACTCCTGTGAACGAGCGTCTCGCTGCGATCCGCATCAAGGCGAGGTTTTTCAACATAACATTTATCTGCGCCTATGCGCCGACTGAGGAGACGGACGACGCAGAGAAGGACTCCTTCTACGATAAACTTGAACAGACTTATGATCGCTGCCGCCAGCATGATATCAAAATCGTGCTCGACGACTTTAACGGGCGCAACCCGCAGTGTATGACAACTATATCGTGAGGCAAAGAAGGAAGAGAGACGCCTTTTCAGAAAAAAGAAAAGTGAGGCCGAAAGGCGTGAGTGTGAGGAGCTTGAGATGCTGGCTGACAGGAATGATGCCCGAAAATTCTATGAAAAGAGCCGGCGGATGACGGAAGGTTTTAAGACCGGGGCAAGCTCCTGTAAGGACAATAATGGCGACCTGGTAACCGACGTACAAAGTGTACTTAAATTATGGAGGGAGCACTTCTCCTCACTGCTAAATTGCGAGGGAGGCGTCGAACCCGATACCCCAATCCCTGACGATGGAAAAGTCGTCCCACCACCTGACTATGATGAAGTGAGGATAGCTATATCCCGGCTCAAAAACAACAAAGCGCCTGGAAAAGACGGACTACCCGCCGAGCTGTTCAAACACGGAGGCGAAGAGCTGGTAAAAAGCATGCATCAGCTCTTATGCAGAATATGGTCAGACGAATGCATGCCTCCGGATTGGAATTTAAGTGTGCTTTGCCCAAGCCACAAGAAAGGCGATCCCGCCAACCGCACCAACTACCGCGGAATTAGTCTTCTTAATATTGCATATAAGGTTCTTTCTAGCGTGTTGTGTGAAAGGCTGAAGCCCATCGTAGACAAACTGATTGGACCTTATCAGTGTGGCTTTAGACCTGGTAAGTCTACCATCGACCAGATTTTCACGATACGCCAAATCCTGGAGAAGACCCATGATAAAAGAATCGACACACACCATCTCTTTGTCGATTTCAAAGCCGCTTTTGACAGCGCAAAAAGGAGTTGCCTATATGCCGCCATGTCTGAATTTGACTTCCCTGCAAAGCTTATACGGCTTTGCCAAATGACGTTGAGCAATACCAACAGCTCCGTCAGAATCGGGAAGGACCTCTCTGAGCCATTTGAAACCAAACGAGGCTTCAGACAGGGCGACTCCCTTTCGTGCGATTTCTTCAATCTGATGCTGGAGAAGATAATTCGAGCAGCAGAGCTAAACCGCAATGGTACAATCTTTTACAAGAGCGTGCAATTGCTGGCGTATGCCGATGATATTGATATCATTGGCCTTAACAACCGCGCCGTAAGCGCTGCCCTCTCTGGACTGGATAAGGAAGCGAAAAAAGTGGGTCTTGCCGTGAACGAGGACAAGACGAAGTACTTGCTGTCATCAAAGAAAGAATCGGCGCACCTGCGCCTTGGCAGCCATGTCACTGTTGATAGTTACAAATTTGAAACTGTGAGGGACTTCGTCTATTTGGGAACCAGTATCAACACCGAAAATAATATCAGTCTAGAAATCCAGCGGAGAATCACTCTTGCCAACAAGTGCTACTTTGGACTGAGTAGGCAATTGAGAAGTAAAGTCCTCTCTCGAAGAACAAAGATCACGCTCTATAAGTCTCTCATCATACCTGTCCTGATGTATGGCTCAGATTCATGGACAATGTCAAGAGAAGATGAGATGGCCCTTGGAGTATTTGAGAGAAAAGTTCTCCGGAAGATTTATGGTCCTTCCCGTGATTCCAACAGCGAGTATCGAAGGAAATTTAACGATGAGCTGTACGAGCTCTACGCAGATCTGACCATAGTCCAGCGAATTAAAGCCCAAAGACTCCGCTGGCTGGGCCATGTTATGCGAATGGACAAAGAAGCTCCAGCACAGAAGGTTTTCCTATCGTCGCCTGAATTCGGCAGCAGAGGAAGGGGGAGGCCTCGACTGAGGTGGAAACAACAGGTGGAGGATGACTTGAACTCCCTTGGGGTTTCCAACTGGCGTCGGTTATCACTAAAAAGGAATGACTGGCGTGCTTTGATACGAAACGGCCAAAATCGCTTAGGCGGTTAAGCGCCAATTCATCATTTATTGATGAATAGTGTAAAATAATACCGTAGCAATAGGAAAACGTATTGTTTAATCGGTTATATCTTTCCCTTGTAAACATCCACATTTCAATAACTAATCTACGAAGTACAATGTGGGTATCCAAAGAAAGCTAAAGGAATGGCACAATAAAAGATGTGACTCATTACATATCGTCGGTTTTTATACAAAACAACGTAACGGACAAATGCAAAACCACGTAAGTGCTGTACCCAAATTTTACAGGAGAGACGAAAAACTCTTTAATTTTAGCAAGAACCGTTATTTGGTGGAAAAAATTCTTACAAAGCTAGATGTTCACAATATACATATTTCTAACCCAAAAAAAAGTTTTGCTGAGAAGAGCACAAAAATAGTTATACCTTTTCCGACTCATTACAATCTGAGGGCACATGCGTGGCTTTGTAGTAAAATTGTGTGATAGAACCTAGGCGCGGCTTAGCATTTTTGCACAAATTCCTGTTTTCTTGTTACTAAAGAGTGGAGCCGGGTACCCAGAGTCCGTGTCCCTCACCTTACCAATGGAGACAAGAGTCACCATGGCACAGCTTCGGTCTGGATACAGTGTGAGGTTAAACTCTTACTTATCCAGACTGAATGATACAATTTTAAACACATGTCGTGCATGAAGTAGGACCCCCATGATACCCTAAATCTATTCAATTGTCCAATTGAACCTCTTCTAACCCCTTGTCCCTCTTGTCCAACCCTGCTGAAACTGCACGTTTCCCTTGACTCCCGTTAGCAGAGCTTGATGAAGATCTTCGGAATGATCATACACTCTAGGCAGGGCAATGCAAGAACAGTCCGTGTCCCTTTTTTGTGAGGATTACCTCAAAAAGTACTTAACGGAATTTTGCTAAAAAAGCAGCATCATTGGTTCAGTTATCAGAGTTGCCACTAAAAAAAATATTCGCCCAAATTACCGACCAAGTCGAACCAAATCTGAAAAAATGCCCAAAAAATGGCCCATAATTTCAATTAGGCGCCCAACGGTCCAAAATAAATTTATCGGACCAGATTTGGTCCGAAATGCCCATTTTTGGCAACCCTGCATACTACTGTAATTCGTAGATAGTTGAATGAATATTCGGAATTCTCTCAAGCAAAATGGGGTAAGCCACTAGCTGCCAATGCCTCAGAGCTCCCGGGTCACCCCCAAACGATAAATAAATGCCGGTGTTTTTTCCACGAAAATGGGGTAAGCCAATAGAGTCAATGGGTCTTATGCATAATAAGCGAGCATTTGCCCAGGCTCGAGTAAAAGGTAGGTTTGGTATGCATAAAAATTGTTGAACTCGCTTGCTTTTACTCGGCGCGTGAGATAGATCTCACATGTCGGGTTTGAACTAAAATCATGAAATGTTCGTGGGTTAGAGCTCACTTTGGTATGCATAAAAGCAAGAAGTTACTCTCTTTTTTTAGATCGATCTCACAAAAAGGTGAGACTGCCTTTTAGTTGACTCACTTGTTTACAAGTACAAAGATGGCCGAATATTTTGCTCCTCTTGGACATGTTTGTGCGATATTCATTGTTTACCTTGGTTCGGCTGTACACAACTGCAGCGTATGCGGCAGATGAAGCGTCCGCAAACCCGTGGATTTCGATTGAGCCTGAATCTGATGCAATTAGGCGCGGAATTGATATTTTCTTTAGCAATTCTAGCTCTTGTACATATTGTTGCCAGCGTGTGCACAGCTCAAGAGGAAGCTTGTCGTCCCAATGTAGCCCGAGTAGCCACAGCTCTTGACGCAATGGGAAATTCTTCTTTATGATCCTCAGCCAGTTGTGTTAAAATACGAACTGCTATAAATGGCGATGACGTGAGCCCGTATGTTACTGTCAAGAGACGGTAATGTTGAATTGACATGTTTTCGTCTGTTCGCCACAGAATTCTTTGGAAGTCAGTATGCTTTCTGACACACGAATGCCACGAAACATTTTTTGTATATCTGCAAAAAACACAAAACGATGTTGTCGAAAACGCAAGGCTACTGTAAGGAGATCTTGTTGAATTGGTGGCCCGACATGCAAACGCTGATTGAGAGAGACCCCTGACGAATCTTTACAAGAACCATCAAACACAACCCTACATTGCGTTGTTGTGCTCTCTGGCTTTAAAACAGCATGGTGGGGTAAAAAAAAGCAACTTCCATGATATTTATTTACTTCTTCTGCGGACAGCTCTTCCATATGACCCAAAGCCAAATACTCCTTCATAAATTCTGTATATTGCAGTTTCAGCTCCTGTGAAGTACGAAACTTTTTCTCCATGGCAACAAGTCGTGTTTGTGCTTGTTGTAACGTATGACAAATCGGAGGTGCATCTTCCTTGAACGGATATTCTACTATATATGAACCATTGTGGCTACGAGCATGAGTTTTGGAGAAGTGCGCTTCTGCTACATCCACTGGAATTACGGAAGTTGTGGTAGGTAGACTGTCCATTTCTATGAAAGAGCGAACGAGAGAGTCCAAATCGACAAGGACATGATTGATTATTGCTGGTGGAGAGAAGAATTCAGCTGCATTGTAAGTACCAGCAATTACCCAGCCGAAAATACTATTTAACGCAATCGGCATGGACTGATCAAACTGTTGGCGTTCGCCGGTAAATATGTTCCTGATCTGCACCAATTATGACATCGATAGTTCCCTTGTCGGAAAATGTAGGGTCTGCTAATTGTAAATTAAGAAGTTTATCCCACTCTGAGGATGAGCAGTCAACTCGATGTGTAGGTATATCGGTAGTCAATTTAGGTAACACATATGCTTTTATTTCAAGAGAAAAATCTGCTAAACGCGAATATAATTTTAGCTGCACACACCCTCGTGTAGTGCCTGCGGCACAGGCAGACAAACCAAGTACCGAAAAACGTGCATTTGTACGTAAGATTCCTATACGTTGAGCGAAGCATTCAGTGACGAATGATACAGTAGACCCTGTATCAAGTAGAATACGACATTTTACCAAATTTCCCTAACGGTCAACAACGTTCGCAAGAATGGTGGGTAAAAAGGTACTTGGCATAACCACCGATGTATTTTTGTTGTTGGCATACGCCGAAAAAACCGAAGTACGCGGAGTGTGGTCGTTAGTTACTGATGATTGCAGTGCTGTGCTGCCAGAACTTCCAGCGGGTATATTGTTTGCTTGTTGTTGCAGTTGTTGTGCATTCTTTACCGGCTCTTTGTTCATATGTACTAACGTGTGGGGCTTTGACCGGCATTGTCTACAGCGAAAATTTTATGGACATTGGCTAGCTGAGCTGAGCGCAAGCAATTGAAACATAATTGCTTATCTTTTACATATGCTCTTCTTGTTCCGCTATCCATTTGCTTAAACTTTTGGCATTGAGCAAGGGTATGTTGCTCTGCACATAAAATACAATTGTTGGTCGTTGACGACTCTCCTGAGTGAGCGTAATGTGCCAATGCTGTACGCCTTTTGTTAACAGAACGAGATGGATTACATGATTCAGCATCACACTGATGCGAAAGGAATTTTACAAGCTCATCGAATGACTTAACGGTGTGAGAATCACCGTTCTTTGCCCATTCCTTTTTCGCCTCTTCATCAACTTTGCCCAACAAAATCGCTACCAACCAGGGGTCTCTGCTATTGCAATTAAGGGCATCCAAACCTTGTACAGTTTCATCAGCTTTATCGACTAAATTACGAAGAACGGTTATGTTGGGACTAGTGGATGGCGACAAAGACAAAAACTGTTGCACAAGGGAATGAACTATTAGCGGCTTTTTGTCGTACCGCTCCACAAGCCTGTCTCATGCATCTTTATAATTATTTTCAGTCAATGGTATATGCTTAAATATGACTTTAGGTAATGAAACCTTTGGATGTTGCTTAAATCTGACTTGTTGTCAATTGCGCTTCGAAAAAGATCACGAAAAGAAGGCCAATCAGAATAATTCCTCGAAAAACTGGGCAACGAGATTTTAG
Source organism: Campiglossa producta (assembly GCA_964058755.1). Classification (NCBI taxonomy): domain Eukaryota; kingdom Metazoa; phylum Arthropoda; class Insecta; order Diptera; family Tephritidae; genus Campiglossa; species Campiglossa producta. Next base: position 76,796,788 of record CAXKVI010000001.1, read on the forward strand.
GAAAATGCACATTGGAGTGCTTCACTGTGGCACTGAAACTATCAAAAAACTTGGATTGCTGTGTCAGCAACTTCTCAATAGAATTTTCAGACTCAGTTTGATTTTGAATATGTGAATTCATTTGATCATTGATCAAGCGAGAAATAGCGGCATGAGCGGAGAAGTATTTTTCTTCATATTCCGCCGCTTCTTCGGCTGGGTCTTGGAAATTGTCCAAACCTGCATATTCATACAGCGCTTTGCTGATGTCTACAAACTCGTTGTAGGACTCCTCTAACTTATGCAACCTATTCTTGAGTTGATCCATAGGTGTAGAAGCACTTAATGTCTTGCCAGTTGCACATGCACGCGCAATACTGCCTTTAACCCAACCACGTTGTTTCAGCAGCTTATCCATTTTTTTTTTGTGAAATTAATAGTAGATATTTAGCGATAACACTTGGTACGCGGTGTGATTATTTAAACACACTCGATATTTCGCGATACTTATTACTTTTAAGAAAAAAACACGTGATACGCGGCGCTTTTACCAACTAATAAATTTATCCGACTACGAAAGGACCAACAAATGTCTACCAACGAAATAACCGATGCTGTTTAGAGTTTAACCTTCACTGCTTTATTAATGCAAATCAAAAACCAAATGACTACATAAGTAATGAAGAAATGAGCAGCAAGTGTACATAGGTATTTAGGTATGTACAAACGTACATATGTGTATGGATGTGCGTGTATGAATTATTGAATGTAGGTAAGAATGAAGGAATAAGCAATAGAGAGTTACAGATTACAAATAATATTGATAACTGATAGCATTTTATCGATTGTTACATATCAAAGTAAATAATCAAATGTAATATATAATATTAGAATGCCAGTCACGAACAGCCATGAAACACTTGAATCTCGATACTTTCTATTTTTTTGGGTTTTTTATTTACATAAATCCTCAAAATAAACACAAATGCACGTATACTGAGACGTGGCTTTTCTTGCAAGCTAGTTTTCTTGAAGTTTTCAAAAATTAATTTTTTCTTGACTGACAATTGCTTCTCTGCTCTAACTTGCTCCACAAAAAAAAAGCTAGAGTAGAAATTTGTGATCTTGATTACTCTAGTTTAGTTTTGAGCATACTCATGAAACAAAAGATAGAGCAACCTAGAGCAAGAAAAGTGTTCATGAAACACAATTTTGTGAAATATCTCAACCTGGCGTAAGCTAGAGCAGCTCAATAAACAAAACTTATGTTTTGAAGCAGTCAGTGTTTCGGTTAACATGCTATTAACTTTCTTTGTTGAATGACTCAGCGAATCGGCTAACATTTGGTTAACGTTTATAGTTGAATAGGTTACCGAACCAGCTAACATTTATACTTGAACAGGTTACCAAACCAGTTCCCAATACGGTTAGCGCTAAAAGGACAATACCACGCAGGTTCTGGCAATTCACTTCCGAATAAAATATGTGAAAATTTCGAAATTCTTATGTAATTTGACGAAATTTTCACAAATTTTATTCGGAAGTGAATTTCAGAACCTGCCTGTACCTACCGAACTTTTCCAAAAAAAATACAAGATTGATATTGGTTTTATTACACGGAGGGAAATCTATGGATGGAACATCCATAATTATTGATATCACATTAAATAAAAATTGATATTTCTGTCCCATCAATGAATATGGATGTTTCATCAATGCTTTTTTGATAAATCACTATTGAAATGGTATCCATATAAACTATTGATAAATTCTAAATAGTTTAAAAAAACAAAATTTTATATAATTTGACATCTGGTTTCAGTGAGACTCGAACCATGCTCCTCTGGCACGTTAGCCCAGTATTCTACCATTCGGCTACGGCATATTATACAATTTTTAGAAAAATGTTCAATCATAAGAAATTAAAAAAATTTTGAATTTAAAAAACCCGCTCCAACAAGTTGTAATATTGTTAGAAAATCCATAGTAAAAGTTGTTGAACTATTATGATTATGCGTCCCAGAAAAATTTACATTTCGTCCATATATATTAATACGCTGTCTCTACCATTATTACTATGTAGTAAGTATGGATATGAATATACCGACAATAGAAATTCATATTACGACCATAGATATTGACGTGCCGTTCAAATATATTAGCATTCTATCCATAAATATAGAAAATAGTACATAATTTCGAAATGGTTGGCATGTCATTTTACTTTTTATTGGGAGCAAATAATATTTGATAACTCGCTCATTCTGAATGAATATTGCATCAAACTCGGCGCTATCAATAGTGATATTGTCACAACATTCAATGCATTTCTCTCAGTGTATATATTTATATTATATTTAATATATAACACTTTTGTACTTACAATTCAATACTAAAAAATGTTGGGATTTTGCCACCACATGTGATGATTCGTCAAAGCGAAGTTCTGCAAGAAAAAAAAACAGCACAACTTTAATCTTGGTGCTATAACACAATAAATTAACTGGGTATTTGTTTCCTTTAGGGGTCAACTGCTAATAAATTAGCTAAAATTATGGGAGATAGCTCAAAAGACGGTGTTTTGCCTCAGGATTACGAATCCGGAAGCGCTTTTTCACTAGCACTTTCACTATCTGAACTCATTTTTGCAACTAATCAAACAAGCGGTTTTATTTCAGCTAACTCGAGTTCAAGGTATTTGCTCGATATCAATTTTATGCATACCAAATTTAGCACGAGCTCGGTCGGTTTGCTCGAACTCACCTACTTGAAATAGATCTCACCAGACTCAACTCGAGCAAATCCCGACTCTTGCGCCCTCGTTCGTGCACTCTGGGCAACGGGAGCTACCTAGGCTCGCGGCAGAAAGAGAGGGAGCCCCGGTGGGGCCACTCTGACATACTTGGTTTAAGGGCTCACCGAGGTCTTTGCGTAGCGTCTGTTCACCATGAGGTGCGGCTGCAAGCGGGCGTCTGTCTTGAAGCAAGCGGCTCGCTATATAAATGTGTAAATATTTTCCAAAACCCCGAAACGGGTTGTGTGCTGGGTTTGGGATCCGCCACGTAAAAAACTTAATTCCAATGAAAACAATTGCAAAGCCTCGGATGAGAACCCCCTTTAATGTTGACTACCCGGCAAAACGAATAAGGCATAATGATTTGGATATTAGGGCATGTACCGGGAAAGTCCGGACCCTTTCAAGGGACGGTACCTCTGCCCGACTGGTTGATGTCCTCGTAGGCGCAAAGGCCGACATCACCGCCCTGCAGGAAATGCGATGGACGGGGCAAGGAAAGACGACCATCGGTCCTTGTGACGTATACTACAGTGGCCAGACCCGCGGCAAAGCGCGTGGTGTAGGATTCGTGGCGGGAAAGAGACTTCGCCGCCAAGTATTAGCGTTCACTCCTGTGAACGAGCGTCTCGCTGCGATCCGCATCAAGGCGAGGTTTTTCAACATAACATTTATCTGCGCCTATGCGCCGACTGAGGAGACGGACGACGCAGAGAAGGACTCCTTCTACGATAAACTTGAACAGACTTATGATCGCTGCCGCCAGCATGATATCAAAATCGTGCTCGGCGACTTTAATGCCAAGGTGGGCAAGGAAGGAGTCTTTGGTCCCACAGTTGGAAAATTCAGTCTCCACGATATAACATCCCCCAACGGCACTAGGTTGATTGACTTCGCCGCTGCTCGCAATATGGTCATCAGTAGTACCAGGTTCCAGCATAAGCGAATACACCAAGCCACATGGCTGTCCCCTGATCAAAGAACTAGAAACCAGATTGATCATGTCTTGATTGACGGCAGACATAGCTCCACCGTTCTGGACGTGCGTACACTGCGTGGTCCCAATATTGACTCTGACCATTATCCTGTCGCAGCCAAGATACGCACACGCCTCTGTGCAACGAAGAAAGTGCGCACAGTAACGGAAGGAAAGTTTGACGTCGAGAAGCTGCGCATGACACAGACAGCTGATAATTTCACAACTCGACTCTCACACCTGCTAGCAGAGGGCAATCCTCGACCTAACGATGTAACCGAGCAATGGAAGCATATCTCTCACTCATTGCGTACCGCCGCTGAGGCCACTATAGGATTCCAGCGAGCCCGCAAGAACAACTGGTACGATGAGGAATGCAAAACTGCCTCGAAAAAAAAGGACGCTGCCTACAAGGAGACGTTGCGAACGGGTGCAACCCGCAGTGTATGACAACAATATCGTGAGGCAAAGAAGGAAGAGAGACGCCTTTTCAGAAAAAAGAAAAGTGAGGCCGAAAGGCGTGAGTGTGAGGAGCTTGAGATGCTGGCTGACAGGAATGATGCCCGAAAATTCTATGAAAAGAGCCGGCGGATGACGGAAGGTTTTAAGACCGGGGCAAGCTCCTGTAAGGACAATAATGGCGACCTGGTAACCGACGTACAAAGTGTACTTAAATTATGGAGGGAGCACTTCTCCTCACTGCTAAATTGCGAGGGAGGCGTCGAACCCGATACCCCAATCCCTGACGATGGAAAAGTCGTCCCACCACCTGACTATGATGAAGTGAGGATAGCTATATCCCGGCTCAAAAACAACAAAGCGCCTGGAAAAGACGGACTACCCGCCGAGCTGTTCAAACACGGAGGCGAAGAGCTGGTAAAAAGCATGCATCAGCTCTTATGCAGAATATGGTCAGACGAATGCATGCCTCCGGATTGGAATTTAAGTGTGCTTTGCCCAATCCACAAGAAAGGCGATCCCGCCAACCGCACCAACTACCGCGGAATTAGTCTTCTTAATATTGCATATAAGGTTCTTTCTAGCGTGTTGTGTGAAAGGCTGAAGCCCATCGTAGACAAACTGATTGGACCTTATCAGTGTGGCTTTAGACCTGGTAAGTCTACCATCGACCAGATTTTCACGATACGCCAAATCCTGGAGAAGACCCATGATAAAAGAATCGACACACACCATCTCTTTGTCGATTTCAAAGCCGCTTTTGACAGCGCAAAAAGGAGTTGCCTATATGCCGCCATGTCTGAATTTGACTTCCCTGCAAAGCTTATACGGCTTTGCCAAATGACGTTGAGCAATACCAACAGCTCCGTCAGAATCGGGAAGGACCTCTCTGAGCCATTTGAAACCAAACGAGGCTTCAGACAGGGCGACTCCCTTTCGTGCGATTTCTTCAATCTGATGCTGGAGAAGATAATTCGAGCAGCAGAGCTAAACCGCAATGGTACAATCTTTTACAAGAGCGTGCAATTGCTGGCGTATGCCGATGATATTGATATCATTGGCCTTAACAACCGCGCCGTAAGCGCTGCCCTCTCTGGACTGGATAAGGAAGCGAAAAAAGTGGGTCTTGCCGTGAACGAGGACAAGACGAAGTACTTGCTGTCATCAAAGAAAGAATCGGCGCACCTGCGCCTTGGCAGCCATGTCACTGTTGATAGTTACAAATTTGAAACTGTGAGGGACTTCGTCTATTTGGGAACCAGTATCAACACCGAAAATAATATCAGTCTAGAAATCCAGCGGAGAATCACTCTTGCCAACAAGTGCTACTTTGGACTGAGTAGGCAATTGAGAAGTAAAGTCCTCTTAGGCGGTTAAGCGCCAATAAATGATGATGATGAATAGTGTAAAATAATACCGTAGCAATAGGAAAACGTATTGTTTAATCGGTTATATCTTTCCCTTGTAAACATCCACATTTCAATAACTAATCTACGAAGTACAATGTGGGTATCCAAAGAAAGCTAAAGGAATGGCACAATAAAAGATGTGACTCATTACATATCGTCGGTTTTTATACAAAAAAACGTAACGGACAAATGCAAAACCACGTAAGTGCTGTACCCAAATTTTACAGGAGAGACGAAAAACTCTTTAATTTTAGCAAGAACCGTTATTTGGTGGAAAAAATTCTTACAAAGCTAGATGTTCACAATATACATATTTCTAACCCAAAAAAAAGTTTTGCTGAGAAGAGCACAAAAATAGTTATACCTTTTCCGACTCATTACAATCTGAGGGCACATGCGTGGCTTTGTAGTAAAATTGTGTGATAGAACCTAGGCGCGGCTTAGCATTTTTGCACAAATTCCTGTTTTCTTGTTACTAAAGAGTGGAGCCGGGTACCCAGAGTCCGTGTCCCTCACCTTACCAATGGAGACAAGAGTCACCATGGCACAGCTTCGGTCTGGATACAGTGTGAGGTTAAACTCTTACTTATCCAGACTGAATGATACAATTTTAAACACATGTCGTGCATGAAGTAGGACCCCCATGATACCCTAAATCTATTCAATTGTCCAATTGAACCTCTTCTAACCCCTTGTCCCTCTTGTCCAACCCTGCTGAAACTGCACGTTTCCCTTGACTCCCGTTAGCAGAGCTTGATGAAGATCTTCGGAATGATCATACACTCTAGGCAGGGCAATGCAAGAACAGTCCGTGTCCCTTTTTTGTGAGGATTACCTCAAAAAGTACTTAACGGAATTTTGCTAAAAAAGCAGCATCATTGGTTCAGTTATCAGAGTTGCCACTAAAAAAAATATTCGCCCAAATTACCGACCAAGTCGAACCAAATCTGAAAAAATGCCCAAAAAATGGCCCATAATTTCAATTAGGCGCCCAACGGTCCAAAATAAATTTATCGGACCAGATTTGGTCCGAAATGCCCATTTTTGGCAACCCTGCATACTACTGTAATTCGTAGATAGTTGAATGAATATTCGGAATTCTCTCAAGCAAAATGGGGTAAGCCACTAGCTGCCAATGCCTCAGAGCTCCCGGGTCACCCCCAAACGATAAATAAATGCCGGTGTTTTTTCCACGAAAATGGGGTAAGCCAATAGAGTCAATGGGTCTTATGCATAATAAGCGAGCATTTGCCCAGGCTCGAGTAAAAGGTAGGTTTGGTATGCATAAAAATTGTTGAACTCGCTTGCTTTTACTCGGCGCGTGAGATAGATCTCACATGTCGGGTTTGAACTAAAATCATGAAATGTTCGTGGGTTAGAGCTCACTTTGGTATGCATAAAAGCAAGAAGTTACTCTCTTTTTTTAGATCGATCTCATAAAAAGGTGAGACTGCCTTTTAGTTGACTCACTTGTTTACAAGTACAAAGATGGCCGAATATTTTGCTCCTCTTGGACATGTTTGTGCGATATTCATTGTTTACCTTGGTTCGGCTGTACACAACTGCAGCGTATGCGGCAGATGAAGCGTCCGCAAACCCGTGGATTTCGATTGAGCCTGAATCTGATGCAATTAGGCGCGGAATTGATATTTTCTTTAGCAATTCTAGCTCTTGTACATATTGTTGCCAGCGTGTGCACAGCTCAAGAGGAAGCTTGTCGTCCCAATGTAGCCCGAGTAGCCACAGCTCTTGACGCAATGGGAAATTCTTCTTTATGATCCTCAGCCAGTTGTGTTAAAACACGAACTGCTATAAATGGCGATGACGTGAGCCCGTATGTTACTGTCAAGAGACGGTAATGTTGAATTGACATGTTTTCGTCTGTTCGCCACAGAATTCTTTGGAAGTCAGTATGCTTTCTGACACACGAATGCCACGAAACATTTTTTGTATATCTGCAAAAAACACAAAACGATGTTGTCGAAAACGCAAGGATACTGTAAGGAGATCTTGTTGAATTGGTGGCCCGACATGCAAACGCTGATTGAGAGAGACCCCTGACGAATCTTTACAAGAACCATCAAACACAACCCTACATTGCGTTGTTGTGCTCTCTGGCTTTAAAACAGCATGGTGGGGTAAATAAAAGCAACTTCCATGATATTTATTTACTTCTTCTGCGGACAGCTCTTCCATATGACCCAAAGCCAAATACTCCTTCATAAATTCTGTATATTGCAGTTTCAGCTCCTGTGAAGTACGAAACTTTTTCTCCATGGCAACAAGTCGTGTTCGTGCTTGTTGTAACGTATGACAAATCGGAGGTGCATCTTCCTTGAACGGATATTCTACTATATATGAACCATTGTGGCTACGAGCATGAGTTTTGGAAAAGTGCGCTTCTGCTACATCCACTGGAATTACGGAAGTTGTGGTAGGTAGACTGTCCATTTCTATGAAAGAGCGAACGAGAGAGTCCAAATCGACAAGGACATGATTGATTATTGCTGGTGGAGAGAAGAATTCAGCTGCATTGTAAGTACCAGCAATTACCCAGCCGAAAATACTATTTAACGCAATCGGCATGGACTGATCAAACTGTTGGCGTTCGCCGGTAAATATGTTCCTGATCTGCACCAATTATGACATCGATAGTTCCCTTGTCGGAAAATGTAGGGTCTGCTAATTGTAAATTAAGAAGTTTATCCCACTCTGAGGATGAGCAGTCAACTCGATGTGTAGGTATATCGGTAGTCAATTTAGGTAACACATATGCTTTTATTTCAAGAGAAAAATCTGCTAAACGCGAATATAATTTTAGCTGCACACACCCTCGTGTAGTGCCTGCGGCACAGGCAGACAAACCAAGTACCGAAAAACGTGCATTTGTACGTAAGATTCCTATACGTTGAGCGAAGCATTCAGTGACGAATGATACAGTAGACCCTGTATCAAGTAGAATACGACATTTTACCAAATTTCCCTAACGGTCAACAACGTTCGCAAGAATGGTGGGTAAAAAGGTACTTGGCATAACCACCGATGTATTTTTGTTGTTGGCATACGCCGAAAAAACCGAAGTACGCGGAGTGTGGTCGTTAGTTACTGATGATTGCAGTGCTGTGCTGCCAGAACTTCCAGCGGGTATATTGTTTGCTTGTTGTTGCAGTTGTTGTGCATTCTTTACCGGCTCTTTGTTCATATGTACTAACGTGTGGGGCTTTGACCGGCATTGTCTACAGCGAAAATTTTATGGACATTGGCTAGCTGAGCTGAGCGCAAGCAATTGAAACATAATTGCTTATCTTTTACATATGCTCTTCTTGTTCCGCTATCCATTTGCTTAAACTTTTGGCATTGAGCAAGGGTATGTTGCTCTGCACATAAAATACAATTGTTGGTCGTTGACGACTCTCCTGAGTGAGCGTAATGTGCCAATGCTGTACGCCTTTTGTTAACAGAACGAGATGGATTACATGATTCAGCATCACACTGATGCGAAAGGAATTTTACAAGCTCATCGAATGACTTAACGGTGTGAGAATCACCGTTCTTTGCCCATTCCTTTTTCGCCTCTTCATCAACTTTGCCCAACAAAATCGCTACCAACCAGGGGTCTCTGCTATTGCAATTAAGGGCATCCAAACCTTGTACAGTTTCATCAGCTTTATCGACTAAATTACGAAGAACGGTTATGTTGGGACTAGTGGATGGCGACAAAGACAAAAACTGTTGCACAAGGGAATGAACTATTAGCGGCTTTTTGTCGTACCGCTCCACAAGCCTGTCTCATGCATCTTTATAATTATTTTCAGTCAATGGTATATGCTTAAATATGACTTTAGGTAATGAAACCTTTGGATGTTGCTTAAATCTGACTTGTTGTCAATTGCGCTTCGAAAAAGATCACGAAAAGAAGGCCAATCAGAATAATTCCTCGAAAAACTGGGCAACGAGATTTTAGGAAAATGCACATTGGAGTGCTTCACTGTGGCACTGAAACTATCAAAAAACTTGGATTGCTGTGTCAGCAACTTCTCAATAGAATTTTCAGACTCAGTTTGATTTTGAATATGTGAATTCATTTGATCATTGATCAAGCGAGAAATAGCGGCATGAGCGGAGAAGTATTTTTCTTCATATTCCGCCGCTTCTTCGGCTGGGTCTTGGAAATTGTCCAAACCTGCATATTCATACAGCGCTTTGCTGATGTCTACAAACTCGTTGTAGGACTCCTCTAACTTATGCAACCTATTCTTGAGTTGATCCATAGGTGTAGAAGCACTTAATGTCTTGCCAGTTACACATGCACGCGCAATACTGCCTTTAACCCAACCACGTTGTTTCAGCAGCTTATCCATTTTTTTTTTGTGAAATTAATAGTAGATATTTAGCGATAACACTTGGTACGCGGTGTGATTATTTAAACACACTCGATATTTCGCGATACTTATTACTTTTAAGAAAAAAACACGTGATACGCGGCGCTTTTACCAACTAATAAATTTATCCGACTACGAAAGGACCAACAAATGTCTACCAACGAAATAACCGATGCTGTTTAGAGTTTAACCTTCACTGCTTTATTAATGCAAATCAAAAACCAAATGACTACATAAGTAATGAAGAAATGAGCAGCAAGTGTACATAGGTATTTAGGTATGTACAAACGTACATATGTGTATGGATGTGCGTGTATGAATTATTGAATGTAGGTAAGAATGAAGGAATAAGCAATAGAGAGTTACAGATTACAAATAATATTGATAACTGATAGCATTTTATCGATTGTTACATATCAAAGTAAATAATCAAATGTAATATATAATATTAGAATGCCAGTCACGAACAGCCATGAAACACTTGAATCTCGATACTTTCTATTTTTTTGGGTTTTTTATTTACATAAATCCTCAAAATAAACACAAATGCACGTATACTGAGACGTGGCTTTTCTTGCAAGCTAGTTTTCTTGAAGTTTTCAAAAATTAATTTTTTCTTGACTGACAATTGCTTCTCTGCTCTAACTTGCTCCACAAAAAAAAAGCTAGAGTAGAAATTTGTGATCTTGATTACTCTAGTTTAGTTTTGAGCATACTCATGAAACAAAAGATAGAGCAACCTAGAGCAAGAAAAGTGTTCATGAAACACAATTTTGTGAAATATCTCAACCTGGCGTAAGCTAGAGCAGCTCAATAAACAAAACTTATGTTTTGAAGCAGTCAGTGTTTCGGTTAACATGCTATTAACTTTCTTTGTTGAATGACTCAGCGAATCGGCTAACATTTGGTTAACGTTTATAGTTGAATAGGTTACCGAACCAGCTAACATTTGGTTAACATTTATACTTGAACAGGTTACCAAACCAGTTCCCAATACGGTTAGCGCTAAAAGGACAATACCACGCAGGTTCTGGCAATTCACTTCCGAATAAAATATGTGAAAATTTCGAAATTCTTATGTAATTTGACGAAATTTTCACAAATTTTATTCGGAAGTGAATTTCAGAACCTGCCTGTACCTACCGAACTTTTCCAAAAAAAATACAAGATTGATATTGGTTTTATTATATATTTATATTATATTTAATATATAACACTTTTGTACTTACAATTCAATACTAAAAAATGTTGGGATTTTGCCACCACATGTGATGATTCGTCAAAGCGAAGTTCTGCAAGAAAAAAAAAACAGCACAACTTTAATCTGGGTGCTATAACACAATAAATTAACTGGGTATTTGTTTCCTTTAGGGGTCAACTGCTAATAAATTAGCTAAAATTATGGGATATAGCTCAAAAGACGGTGTTTTGCCTCAGGATTACGAATCCGGAAGCGCTTTTTCACTAGCACTTTCACTATCTGAACTCATTTTTGCAACTAATCAAACAAGCGGTTTTATTTCAGCTAACTCGAGTTCAAGGTATTTGCTCGATATCAATTTTATGCATACCAAATTTAGCACGAGCTCGGTCGGTTTGCTCGAACTCACCTACTTGAAATAGATCTCACCAGACTCAACTCGAGCAAATGCTCGCTCATTATGCATAAGGCCCAATATCTCAGAGCCCAAGTGCTCAAGACAAAAAAATAAATATAAGTGGTTTTGCAATAGACAAATGAGGTTCCCTCAAAGCTAGGCTTGCCAGATCTCCGGGTTTCACCCTGGGTCTCCTGGTTTCGAGCGATATCTCCGGGCTGCCACTTTATCCGGCAATGCAATAAAAACTCCGGGAATCATGTTCTACAATCTCCGGGAATCTCAGGGAATAATGATCTACATTCTTAACAGAGGCCTGCACGGTTAGTTAAAAAAGAAACTGGTTACTAACCTAAGGTAACCAATGGGGAGATAATTATCTCCCGAAAGTTACTTTTAGTATGAACTTTTGTTTTCAAGATACCAAAGATACTTTTGTATCGAGTTACTTTAGTATCTCGTTACTTTAAGGTTACTAACTGCAGCTACTTTAGAGACTAACTGGAAACGTATCTAACAGGATAAGTAACATTGTGAAGAGTTTAGGGATGGGTATTAACAAAAATTTGAAAGTGTTGGTTCGGTACTAGGTTCAGTTCGGGATCATTTCTAGATCAAATAAATGTTTTATTGGGATTCTTTGAGATTATTTGGAATAACTTAAGGCCAAATTTTGCAGCTTGAATTTATATACTTATACATTTGACTATACCTTTCAAGGGCATGCTATAAGAAGAGTAACAGCGATGTGTTGCAAGTCCAAATTAAGTTGTAATGTACCTAAAAAACATTTTAGCATGCAATGCTATATACCACAAAGATAATGTTTTAAATTAGTGGCCTCTTCATGAACGAATTTCCTTTAATGGCTAAATTTGCAAGGCAGATGTTATGCTTTCCAGAATCTAGTGCAGCAAGCGAGTAATGTCTTAGTTCTGCAAACGGAGTTTTGGAAGAAAGAAGAACAAATTTGTAAGGAGAGAATGTGGATGCGATTTTATTTCTGAATTCGCAGCAAAAGAATCACATCCGTTATTAAAAACCACAATTTTTATTATCCTGTCGTAGGTAGTAACTATTTGACTTCCCTGCAAACCAGATACTGAATTATAATTTCTTTATTGTTTTTAATGCTATTTCCTATGCTATGCGGTATTAAAGTGAAATTGTTGTTCTCATCGATATTTTTAATTTTGTAGTATCCGTCATATCTATTTTCTAACTTATGGGAGGCCTCTTCTCTAACTAATACTAATATGTTTATTTCCTTACTATAGTTACTTTTATCATAATTTGTTTTTTGTTTTTCTTTAGCCTCTTGGACTAGTTTCCAAGCAATTGCTGTCGTATGAAACTTCCAGCAGATCACCCTTTTCCAGTGTATTTTAAAGTTGGACATACCCATACGTTATTATATATGCGGTCTGCATCTTCTGGATAAAAAAATAAAAATATTCTTAAAACAATTCTAATTTTTTCAAAAATTTAGCTCTTACCTTTTTTATTTTCTGAAATAATTTGGCAAATAAAATTAATTTATGAAGACAGCTGTCTATTGTCAACATTTGGGACATTTTTACAGTAGCTTAAGCTGTTTCATTCGCACTCATAATTTTATAAATTTAAATAACTTCCGCTCCCTTAGAGTGCCAAACATTTTTTTTTTTTGCTAATAGTTACTAATGGAATGCCCAACAACATCATACAAAAGCCCCATCTGACCACGATGGAGAAGTTAAAAATTGCGAAAAATGTTTTCAAACAAAAAGTTTTTTGCAAAAGTTTGAATCGTCGTTTGGTAGAAGATATATATATAGATATATATATTTAAAAAATTAGCAAAATCGGTTTGACTAATCGGGAGAAAATCATCAAAAAGTGAGGAATTTCGAAAAGTGTTGATAGCTATAACTTTAAAAATAATTCGACTATCGAAAAACTGGCCCAAACGTATTTTTTTTTTGTTGTTGTGAACTATACAAAAAAGTTTCAGAAAGATATTACAACTTCGAAAAAAAGTGGCTCACTTCACAAAATTCAACTCTTATACAAAATTCAAGCTTCATATCGCTGGCCTCGTGAGCAAATGTCGCAAGTCCATTTTTTTTTAAATGAGATTTTAATGCAAAACAATGTATTTATAACTGTACTTTCGTTTTGCATTAAAATCTCATTTAAAAAAATGGACTTACGACATTTACAAGAATCTGTTTTATAGAATCAATGAAAGCAAAAAAAATCTGCACAGTGAACCAAAATAAGCTGCGGAAACTTGGAGATGGTTTCAGTCGTAATATATGTATATGTGTTTTAATAACTTCCGTTTAAAAATGTATTGCCAAATCTATAATAGAAAACGGATAAGTTAAAGTTTGAAAGTTTACACAAAGCTCAGGAGAGTAAATCAAAAGTAGAAAAAAAGCCATACAAAAATTTGCAAAATTTTCGGAATACCTTTCGAAAATTTGAGTATGAAGTTTTGTAGTCTATTCAATTTTAGTACAACAATGTGCAAGTTTGAACAAGCTCAAAAATTACCGTGAATTATCCCAATTTTTTGTAGAGGTGTTGAACAATTTCTTCCATACAAAATTTAACTTCTTTCTTTGGTTCACTGTAAAAAAATATTAATTCAAATTTATGGTACACACATCTAGGCCAGAGAAGGTAGAACATATGGCGCAGTTGATGAGGTTAATGATAAAAATATCATCAGCAACAGCACGCTCCTAATATAAATTGCACTACCAGACAAACAAAATCCCAACAACTTTGTAATTAAGTCACATTGAAAATTAAAGCAATCGTGGAAGTTCTATATTGCGCTATCGAGTTGAATTTTGTGGTGAGCCTGTGTAAATCTGCGGCATATGGCAAGCGAATGCGAGTGAAATGCAGAATATGCGTTAAAAGCTGACTTGTGTGGATTATTCGTAGCACCATTAAATTCCAAACATCATGAGATACTCTTCGAAATAATAACCTTCTGGAAGGTTATGGACGAACCTCTCTTCCAATTTGTGGTTTTGGTTTTTAGTACCATTGGTCGGACCTAAATACATTTTCTTTGCGCCGAAATAGAACGACGTTTTGCAAGGCAGATGCATTTTGGCATAAATGCACTCGTTTTAAAAAACTTGTTCTAAGATTTTTTGTTACCTGCCCCGGTACTTGAACCAGTTACCTTCGCTATGACAGGATAGTACACAGCCACTTACCATGACTGTAGCTCTTGGTTTTTACGTGAAGACAAAAAATTGCACCTTACTTCTACATCTTGTAAAGTACAAGAAAAAATGAAATCATTAAATTTCACAATTGAATTTATTAAAAAATTGTCTCTGTTGATATTACTGCAAAATAAAATAAAAACATTAATAGCATTTTCGCAGCCTGAAGGTATATTCTTGAAAAAATTTCACGTATTCCCGAGCCTATAGACAAAACACGCATTTTTATTACAATTTTAACTACACTTGAACACTGCACAGCATTTTGACGTCCACCGTTTCGAATTTTCAAAGGCCTTTTTCTTCACTTTCACTGCAATATTAACATGGAACTGCACTTTATATTGTTCCTTTTTTATGTGACGATTTATTTTTACTTACCTTTAAAAAAATATGGCCTAATTTCTGAAAAATCAGTAAAAAAATTACATGTTTTGTATATATGTATGTAACGTCTTATGAAATGTCAAAACATTGAGTAAGAGTTGCCCATCATGAAATAAGAAAGGTGACAGCAAATGAACAGCTGTTAAATTTTTTTCTGCTTTTTTCTAATTTTTATTGACTTACTGATGTCAAATTGTTGTCAAAGCCAACAGCCATTATGTTTTCTTCAAACATTCAAAGTCGCGCAAAAATTTAATTTGGATTTGAAAGCTTGATGTTATGGTCATGTTATTGTACAGTAGAAAATTTTCATGGACTATTTGACCGATCGAATAATTTATTTTTTAAATTATTATATTTTTGTTATTAACGATTTGTTTCGAAGGTTTTCTCGAAATTTTGTGTGAAATTGCCAAAAACATAAGTGAAAAACAGAAGTTGGACGCATAACAATTAAAAATAAAACCTTTTTCCTTTTAAAATTTGTTTGCTTTATGCTTATCAATGCAAAGCCTGCAACTTTAACGCGGTGTTCACTTATATTAGCAAAAATGGCCTAGCGAATAGGTCCAACTTCTTTGTGTTCAATGCATAGATATCTTACATATTATGCAACAAAAAAAGAATAATATAATAAAATTGTGTCAATTTTTTTTCAAACAACAAGCAGTTAGTAAAATTACTTCTGTTTTGCGTCTGTTTATTTGTAAACAAACCAATGCTTTTGAATGACAAAAGAAATTTTGGGTTTTATAGTTTCAAATTAGTTTGTTGCGATTCACTAACTTTTTTTAACCACATTTGCTGACGGTAACTTCGTTAACACATTTGCTATTCAATAACTTGTATCACCTGTTTTGTCACCGAATGCGATACAACTCAATCAGATGTTTTGGTTGTCGTCTTTACAAATGAAAATTTATCGCGGTTTCTGTTGGCGTGTTTAATTTTTTTAACAAAGCGTTTTAGGTTTTAATTAAAGATTTTTAATATACAAAAAGATAATTTAAGAAATAACAGTGTTGTCAAAACCCAGTTAGTGAATAGCATATGTGATAACGCAAACCATTTGTGATAAGGTTAAAAATCTCGTTTGTGTAAACGATAAAAGTTAGCGAATCGGTTTTTGGAAAAAATATAAACATAAATTGCAGTTTTCTAAATAATGCTAATAAGAATTTGGCATGTTTGCATTAAATTTAGCTAACTTGAAGCAACACCCACCACTTAATATTCTTTGGAGTAAAGACCAAATTTTAAAATGATACATGACACTCTCGAGTTTTATTATTATTTTGACAGCTTCAAGTCAACCCCAGGCATGAAAATACGCAAACACCACCCCTAAATTGCAAAAGTGATTTCCATCACCAAAGTTTACAATTCTGTGGGGATTTGACAAAACAACTTATCTCGAGTTCAAAGTAATGGTACCGGAAAAATCAACATGATTAAACTTTTTGGTACAAAATCAATCATATCTTAAGAGTTTTTGTGCTCTCCTGCAAAATAGTCAAATCTATCCCGCCCAAAGATGGACCTGTGCGAATTTAAACGCATCTATCCACCCTTATCCTTTTCCGTTAAGATATATCTCTGAAATCACATCGCTTATGACAGCATATTGTACTAACACATTTTGGGTCACCACCGGGTCCACATCGATTGAGTTATCGGAAAAGGGGATATCTGAAATTTCAAGTTAAACGTGTAGAAATTCGATGGTGGAAGTTCCATTCAAATCCATTCACCAGTTTTTGAGTGATACAGCCACAAACATACAGACAGACAATAATTCTAAAAACGGTTGATTTGGATTCTACAATGTACAGACGTCGATCTGTTACAATTTTACTACGTATGTGTGGGTAGAGATTGCGAGTGCTATCGTTGCAATCGCAATCAAACTGAATTACTTTCTCTCATTTATGCAATCATAAAAGGAAATTTGTCCCAGAACAGTCGCAGTTAGCCACGAAATAAACTCTATATAATTCATAAATGATCCCGATTTGATTCCAGTTATAAGCTACCACCTTACTATTTTCCCGATAACTCCCTTCACTATACCGAAATGCCTTCAAGATACCAGTTACTTATCCAGTTGGATACATATTGAGTTAGTATCTAAAGTAACTGCAGTTACTAACCCTAAAGTAACGAGATACTGAAGTAACTAAAAAAAAAATAACTCGATACAAAAGTAGCTCGATAAAAAAGTATCTTTGGTATCTTAAAAATAAAAGTTACTCGATACAAAAGTATCTTTTGTATCTGGATAACATTGAAAAGAGTTACTTAGTTACATATCTATCGGTTACTATCTGTATCTGTGCAGGCCCCTGGTTAGCATTAAACGAGGGGTTGTTATTGTAGCTGCTTTGAGTTTCACTGGCACATGAGTGTTGAAAAACCCAATGGTATGTTATTGAAGGAATAATGCCTGCTCATCGACCGTTGTCCATTAACCCTACACTGATAAAAATAATTGTCCTCAAATTGAGGAAACGTACTACTTGGCTTAAAAAAAAAATATTTTTCCTATTTTTAAGGAAAAAACTCTGTTTCAGGGACAAATCTACTTAGTTTAAAGGAACATTTCTACTTGCCATAAGTAAATCAATGTACTCATTTCAGTATTAAAGACATTTTTACTAGTTTCAATCAATTTACAAGTTTATTAAGTATAAAACTGTCCTTAAGTTCAAAATAAGTAAATATTTCCTTATGCTGAAGACATTTTTTCCAGTGATATCAAGGCAGTGTTTAACTTAATTTAGGACCATATTTACTTATTTTCGCTGTCGCCGCCAAAAACGTTCTGCCCGCGTAATTTTTAAGGAATTTTATTACATTTAAGTATACAAATATCCTAAAAATTCAAAATAAGTCAATATTTCCTTATGTTGGGGGGCAACGTGAGTAAGAGTGGTGAAATTCCATAAACAGAACAAAGGTGTAATTAGACGCTGTCGAGCGTAAGTATTCAATAGCTTCATGGTAGACATCTGAGTTTACCATTCGAAAAGTTGTGAGTTCGATTCTCGTTGAAGGCAATATAAGAACTGTGTAAAATAATTTTTTTTTTTTAAGTTTAAAATTACTTAACTACCATTTAAGTACAAGCCCTACTTAAAAGTAAATTTAAGTATAACAACTTCTTTCTTTTAAGGCAGTGCGGCCTTAGTGCAATATTGTTCCCTTCATATACTTGAATTTGTATGGAGGTTTCCTTACTTTTAGGAAATCATTTTTATCAGTGTAGAACACACCCGGGTACAAATGTATCCACTTTCAACTTTGACGTGTTGTAACTTTTGAACCGCTATACCTCTATACCGCTAACTTCGGATCTAGGAAGATTATTTATTTTTGAGTTCAAATTCAAAATTTGAACCAGATCGGACCATTGGTTCAGGAGCTACAGCCTTCCAAACACATTATATACGTAAACACACACCCGGGATACGTTTGTACCCCAATAGTAAAAATCCTCATAATAATAAAAAAAAAAACATTTTTTATATTATTTTTTTATTTGAAAAATTAAAAATATTCATTTCACACATTAGATTATTGACTTTTATTATAAAAATTATAAAAATACATCTTATATCTAAGGAAAATCATGGCAAATAGAGCAATATGTTGATGTGACCGAATGTTCAAGACACATTGGCTTCTTACATTTGGCGCACAGCTTTCTGGTTTTTCTACGGCGTTTTTCCTCTTGTGCGTAACATAAGTAGCAAGATCCGCACACAGGTTTTGGCGTACGCGCTGCGGCAGATGTTGATGCTGCTGTTGACACCATTGATTCCACCGGTCGGTTGAAATATGCTTCAATAGCAATTTTAGTCGAAAAATTTCGCGTCACTTGACGATTTATGGCTCTGGCTTCAATAATGGGCATACACAATGCTTCAGCCAAGCTGCGCAGGATCAGCTTACGCTTGTTTGATCTCCAAGGCAACATAGGGTTATTCAAATCGTAGACAATGTAGGCTGCAAGAGCTGTAATGTCCAACATGTTGAAGAACATCGCTAGTGGCCATCGTTTTGTTTGTCTTTGTGTTGGATATTCCGCAAACATTTGGTCCATTCGATCAACACCACCTTTGGTACGATTATAATATTCAATTATTTCAGGTTTCCCACTGTCAGCTATTTCAGCATCAGTATGCATGGTCAAAAGCAAAATTACTGCTTTATTTTTTTTGGGAACATGAGAGCACATTGTCATATTATTTTTGAAGCCAAATGTCGTTGAACCAATTATCCTGTTTTTGTTCGGCTTCATTTCTTGAGGAATATATGATTTGTTTTTGCGCAAAGTTCCAACGATCGTGAGTTTCCAGGTGAGAAGCAGTTCTGCAACTGGCAAGGTCGTAAACAAATTGTCCATTGTAATGTTTCGGCCACTTCCTTGGTATTTGGCAGACAAATCCTTCACCACTCGTTCGCCTTGGTTCGTTTCCCTACCAGTTTCTGCTTGGCCAGTATATATTTGTCCACGCAGTGGATATGCATTTGTGGCATCGCAAATTCACCAAACCTTGATACCATATTTAGCAGGTTTTGACGGTATGTACTGCGTAAACCGTTTGCGTCCACGGTAAGGAAATAATTGTTCATCAATCGTCAAGCATGAGCTGGGCTTGTAATGTGCAGCAAGATTATTGTTCATCATCGTCCACAACTCACTGATCGGTGCTGCTTTATCAGTTAGTAAGCGTGTTGCACGACTGTTTTTATCGTCAAATCTTAGGAACCGCAATATCGAACAGAAACGGTTGACTCCCATTGTGGTGCAATATAAAGGATAGGTTTTGACGCTCCATAAATCTCGAACATGTTCTCCATTGCTATGGTTCGCACCAGTCATAATAAGTATGCCAAAAAATGCATACAGCTCTGTTATTGACACAGGCGTCCATGACTTAGGAGTTGTGTTTGGATGCGCATTGTTGTAAGCATCATAAGTTTCTTTTGCTAACTTATTTGTGTGGCGCATAATTATATCAGCCATTTGAACGTTCATGAAACATTTGAATGTTTGCTCTATTGACAACATTTCAGTGCATCTAGCTGGTCCAGAACGTTCTCTTATAATATTTTGTCTGAGTACCTGACGACTTACATTTGGTTCTTTCATCCACTCAGTACCATCACGTGCAACAAATTTTTCGTCACTAGCAGGTAATTCATTATTTTCTTCTACTTCTTCTTCTTCATCGTCTTCTTCATCATCCTCATCATCATCATCATCATCATTTATTGGCGCTTAACCGCCTAAGTGATTTTGGCCGTTTCGTATCAAAGCACGCCAGTCATTCCTTTTTAGCGATAACCGACGCCAATTGGAAACCCCAAGGGAGTTCAAGTCATCCTCCACCTGTTGTTTCCATCTCAGTCGTTAAATTTCCTTCTATACTCGCCGTTGGCATCACGGGAAGGACCATAAATCTTCCGGAGAACTTTTCTCTCAAATACTCCAAGGGCCATCTCATCTTCTCTTGACATTGTCCATGAATCTGAGCCATACATCAGGACAGGTATGATGAGAGACTTATAGAGCGTGATCTTTGTTCTTCGAGAGAGGACTTTACTTCTCAATTGCCTACTCAGTCCAAAGTAGCATTTGTTGGCAAGAGTGATTCTCCGCTGGATTTCTAGACTGATATTATTTTCGGTGTTGATACTGGTTCCCAAATAGACGAAGTCCCTCACAGTTTCAAATTTGTAACTATCAACAGTGACATGGCTGCCAAGGCGCAGGTGCGCCGATTCTTTCTTTGATGACAGCAAATACTTCGTCTTGTCCTCGTTCACGGCAAGACCAACTTTTTTCGCTTCCTTATCCAGTCCAGAGAAGGCAGCGCTTACGGCGCGGTTGTTAAGGCCAATGATATCAATATCATCGGCATACGCCAGCAATTGCACGCTCTTGTAAAAGATTGTACCATTGCGGTTTAGCTCTGCTGCTCGAATTATCTTCTCCAGCATCAGATTGAAGAAATCGCACGAAAGGGAGTCCCCTGTCTGAAGCCTCGTTTGGTTTCAAATGGCTCAGAGAGGTCCTTCCCGATTCTGACGGAGCTGTTGGTATTGCTCAACGTCATTTGGCAAAGCCGTATAAGCTTTGCAGGGAAGTCAAATTCAGGCATGGCGGCATAATCAGGTAATACTTCTGCGGCACTTTGCGAAACTTCAGCATCGTCATCATCAATTTCAATGTCATTGATTTGAATTTCTTCTTCATCTTCTGAGTCAAAATCATAGGGAGCGTCATCGTCACAAATTTCATCAAATAAAGATTGTATATATGATTCTCGCCCTCAGTTAGCCTGCATAATAAAAAAAATTTGTATATGTTTACAGTGTTGCTTATTTTACATTTTTTACCTTCTATATGCTGCACTTGATAAATATTCGTTTCTTCTTGAAGCCATTTCGTATCCAGTTATTTATAGTTTCAGTTATATTTATTTTCACTTATATTTTCACTTCTTACACTTTTGAGCACCAAAACAATAATGAAAATATCAACAGGCAGCATTTATAACAACACCTCGTGTGAAAACAACCCTTGCAGCTGCATATAAAATACAAAACCCAGTTATACCAGTGTATTTGCTACCTACGCACCCATACCTTGCGAGACCTTTTTGCACATATCTTTTGAACCAGGTAGAATATTTCAATGAAATAAAAACCATAATGTGTATTCGTTGTTACTCTACAAGTATATTATTATAAATTATATTATTTTGTTTTGCATTTATCAGGACAACAACAAAAACAAAAAAAAAAAACAAAAAAATCCACTGTTGCATGTCCTGACTTTATTTGCCCATATCGCTGGAACCAGTAGGAATATTCGAATGAAACAAAAGACAAAATACTTGTTATATATTA
This sequence comes from Campiglossa producta, assembly GCA_964058755.1. Classification (NCBI taxonomy): domain Eukaryota; kingdom Metazoa; phylum Arthropoda; class Insecta; order Diptera; family Tephritidae; genus Campiglossa; species Campiglossa producta. The sequence goes on from CAXKVI010000001.1 coordinate 76,818,920, forward strand.
AAATATACATTTAAAAAAAAAAATCATGAAATCGGTTGAATAAGCATTAAAAACACCGCAAAATAAGGTCCCGGGTACAAACGTATCCCGGGTGTGTCTTTTCGTGGTATTTTCTGGGTGTGTGTTCTAGGGAGTGTAATGGAGTGTGGTTGCTAAGTGACCTTGCTAAGTGACCTTGCTCAATCCCGACTCTTGCGTCCTCGTTCGTGCACTCTGGGCAACGGGAGCTACCTAGGCTCGCGGCAGAAAGAGAGGGAGCCCCGGTGGGGCCACTCTGACATACTTGGTTTAAGGGCTCACCGAGGTTTTTGCGTAGCGTCTGTTCACCATGAGGTGCGGCTGCAAGCGGGCGTCTGTCTTGAAGCAAGCGGCTCGCTATTTAAATGTGTAAATATTTTCCAAAACCCCGAAACGGGTTGTGCGCTGGGTTTGGGACCCGCCACGTAAAAAACTTAATTCCAATGAAAAAATATACAAAGCCTCGGATGAGAACCCCCTTTAATGTTGACGACCCGGCAAAACGAATAAGGCATAACGATTTGGATATTAGGGCATGTACCGGGAATGTCCGGACCCTTTCAAGGGACGGTACCGCTGCCCGACTGGTTGATGTCCTCGTAGGCGCAAAGGCCGACATCACCGCCCTGCAGGAAATGCGATGGACGGGGCAAGGAAAGACGACCATCGGTCCTTGTGACGTATACTACAGTGGCCAGACACGCGGCAAAGCGCGTGGTGTAGGATTCGTGGTGGGAAAGAGACTTCGCCGCCAAGTATTAGCGTTCACTCCTGTGAACGAGCGTCTCGCTGCGATCCGCATCAAGGCGAGGTTTTTCAACATAACATTTATCTGCGCCTATGCGCCGACTGAGGAGACGGACGACGCAGAGAAGGACTCCTTCTACGATAAACTTGAACAGACTTATGATCGCTGCCCACAGCATGATATCAAAATCGTGCTCGGGGACTTTAATGCCAAGGAAGGAGTCTTTGGTCCCACAGTTGGAAAATTCAGTCTCCACGATATAACATCCCCCAACGGCACTAGGTTGATTGACTTCGCCGCTGCTCGCAATATGGTCATCAGTAGTACCAGGTTCCAGCATAAGCGAATACACCAAGCCACATGGCTGTCCCCTGATTAAAGAACTAGAAACCAGATTGATCATGTCTTGATTGACGGCAGACATAGCTCCACCGTTCTGGACGTGCGTACACTGCGTGGTCCCAATATTGACTCTGACCATTATCTTGTCGCAGCCAAGATACGCACACGCCTCTGTGCAACAAAGAAAGTGCGCACAGTAACGGAAGGAAAGTTTGACGTCGAGAAGCTGCGCATGACACAGACAGCTGATAATTTCACAACTCGACTCTCACACCTGCTAGCAGAGGGCAATCCTCGACCTAACGATGTAACCGAGCAATGGAAGCATATCTCTCACTCATTGCGTACCGCCGCTGAGGCCACTATAGGGTTCCAGCGAGCCCGCAAGAACAACTGGTACGATGAGGAATGTAAAACTGCCTCGAAAAAAAAGGACGCTGCCTACAAGGAGACGTTGCGAACGGGTGCAACCCGCAGTGTATGGCAACAATATCGTGAGGCAAAGAAGGAAGAGAGACTCCTTTTCAGAAAAAAGAAAAGTGAGGCCGAAAGGCGTGAGTGTGAGGAGCTTGAGATGCTGGCTGACAGGAATGATGCCCGAAAATTCTATGAAAAGATCCGGCGGATGACGGAAGGTTTTAAGACCGGGGCAAGCTCCTGTAAGGACAATAATGGCGACCTGGTAACCGACGTACAAAGTGTACTTAAATTATGGAGGGAGCACTTCTCCTCACTGCTAAATTGCGAGGGAGACGTCGAACCCGATACCCCAATCCCTGACGATGGAAAAGACGTCCCACCACCTGACTATGATGAAGTGAGGATAGCTATATCCCGGCTCAAAAACAACAAAGCGCCTGGAAAAGACGGACTACCCGCCGAGCTGTTCAAACGCGGAGGCGAAGAGCTGGTAAAAAGCATGCATCAGCTCTTATGCAGAATATGGTCAGACGAATGCATGCCTCCGGATTGGAATTTAAGTGTGCTTTGCCCAATCCACAAGAAAGGCGATCCCGCTAACCGCACCAACTACCGCGGAATTAGTCTTTTAATATCGCATATAAGGTTCTTTCTAGCGTGTTGTGTGAAAGGCTGAAGCCCATCGTAGACAAACTGATTGGACCTTATCAGTGTGGCTTTAGACCTGGTAAGTCTACCATCGACCAGATTTTCACGATACGCCAAATCCTGGAGAAGACCCATGATAAGAGAATCGACACTCACCATCTCTTTGTCGATTTTAAAGCCGCTTTTGACAGCGTAAAAAGGAGTTGCCTGTATGCCGCCATGTCTGAATTTGACTTCCCTGCAAAGCTTATACGGCTTTGTCAAATGACGTTGAGCAATACCAACAGCTCCGTAAGAATCGGGAAGGACCTCTCTGAGCCATTTGAAACCAAACGTGGCTTCAGACAGGGCGACTCCCTTTCGTGCGATTTCTTCAATCTGATGCGTGCAATTGCTGGCGTATGCCGATGATATTGATATCATTGGCCTTAACAACCGCGCCGTAAGCGCTGCCTTCTCTGGACTGGATAAGGAAGCGAAAAAAGTGGGTCTTGCCGTGAACGAGGACAAGACGAAGTATTTGCTGTCATCAAAGAAAGAATCGGCGCACCTGCGCCTTGGCAGCCATGTCACTGTTGATAGTTACAAATTTGAAACTGTGAGGGACTTCGTCTATTTGGGAACCAGTATCAACACCGAAAATAATATCAGTCTAGAAATCCAGCGGAGAATCACTCTTGCCAACAAGTGCTACTTTGGACTGAGTAGGTAATTGAGAAGTAAAGTCCTCTCTCGAAGAACAAAGATCACGCTCTATAAGTCCCTCATCATACCTGTCCTGATGTATGGCTCAGATTCATGGACAATGTCAAGAGAAGATGAGATGGCCCTTGGAGTATTTGAGAGAAAAGTTCTCCGGAAGATTTATGGTCCTTCCCGTGATGCCAACGGCGAGTATAGAAGGAAATTTAACGATGAGCTGTACGAGCTCTACGCAGATCTGACCATAGTCCAGCGAATTAAAGCCCAAAGACTCCGCTGGCTGGGCCATGTTATGCGAATGGACAAAGAAGCTCCAGCACAGAAGGTTTTCCTATCGTCGCCTGAATTCGGCAGCAGAGGAAGGGGGGGGCCTCGACTGAGATGGAAACAACAGGTGGAGGATGACTTGAACTCCCTTGGGGTTTCCAATTGGCGTCCGTTATCGCTAAAAAGGAATGACTGGCGTGCTTTGATACGAAACGGCCAAAATCACTTAGGCGGTTAAGCGCCAATAAATGATGATGATGGTTCTAGGGTTAAGGGAACTGGAATCGATGCTTCTAACATCACGATACGTAAATGAACATTGGCTGTGTGACGTTTGGAAGTTGCAAAGCCCAAAACAAATGTGCAGTAACCCTGCGCAGTGAAAATTTAAACACACTCATTTGTACTAGAGCAGACACTTGTATCCCTGCATGGTGTGCAGTAGCTGCACGACGTGTTCAAATCAAATTTCTACGCACCTCACCAGTGTTGGGTATAGAAAAACCCAACAAGCACGAACAATCCAAAAACAAAATGCCAAAAAAAAAAAAATATTTTATTTCGTGATTTGCATTTATTTTGTATTTTGAAGGAAAAAATTTATAAAAAATGTAATTTTAATTTCAAATTGAGTGTTTAAAACATATTTCACCTTATTTATGTGTGTTTTAAGTGAGTTTTGAAAATTTTGTTGAAGAGTCAATGCATGGAACTGCCAGGTAAATTTTGCTGCACGTGTGTTTACAAATCTTTCAAGCAGCAGTAAAACTAGCATCGCTGCAGGCCAAATCGCTGCACATGTATTCCAGCCATAACTTATGTAGAAATATCAAATCGTGTTTTGAAAAACAGGATGCAGACAATTGATCGTAGTGAGGCAATTTCATAGGATCATTCACAAAAAATAAATCCAACAAGGAAGAATTTGAGTCGGTGAAGTGTGTAGGTAAAGTTGGCAAGCACAGTATTTCTTTAAACGGTTACCGAAACTGCTAACAACTAGCAAACATTATGTTATGAAGCAGTCAATGTTTCGGTTAACATGCTGTTAACTTTTTTCGTTGAATGAGTCAGCGAACAAGCTAGCTTTTGGTTAACATTTATAATTGAATAGGTTACCAAACCAGTTACCAAAACGGTTAGCGCTAGACGAAGAATGCTTCCCTATTTTTTCCAAATATATTACACAATTGAAATACATATTATGTAAATATTTTATTATTTATATTCAGTCTAAATTAATACACACTTAAAACTAAATACTAACAAAAGAAACATCTTCACAAGAACACAAATAAAAGCATTTGAGCTTGCAAATCCACTTTTGCCTAAAATGACTTCTTGAAAAAAGCCCAATGTAAGAGTAGCGCAGTTCTCCACTGCAATCAAGGCCAGGCTCACACTGCATCCGACTTTTTTCGTCTGTCAGCAAACACATAAATGAGCTGCCGAGATGTATACAAATTTCACCCGGCCGTGCCCGCCCGCTAAAATAAAATGCACTCGAATTTGTATAATGAAAAGTCGGATGCAGTTTGAGCGTACACTAAGGAATCGCATCCGCAAGCGCTACGCCTGAAGGCTACATTTTTTAGAAGCCATTTCATGCAAATGTGGATTTGCAGGCTCAAATGCTTTGTTTGTATCGTGATATCTATACCTATGATGATGGATGGCGAAGCCACTACCCCTGCATGTTTTTGTGAATGTTTATTGTTGAACGGCATCTCCTGCACGCCGTACTGCTTCCTTCATCATATTATCATATCTGCCTGAAAAAGAAACAGTTTCTATTAATAAAATCATATAGAATAAAAAAATATTTTTAATTTAAAATGTTTTTAAAATGAACTAAAAACTGGAAAATAATTGCCCCTCTGCCTACATAGATTCTTCACCACGTAAAGCTTATCTGGAACATTTGTGAGTGGGAATTCTTATAGGTATTAAATAGTACTTGGAGTTTGAAATGTATAAAACATTGGCGCACGCTAAAGATGGTTCGGATTAATTTCTAACAATCTTAATACCGATATCAGCTTTTCTAAAAAAAAAAACATCTTTTCACGATATAGCAAGCGCCAAATGTCCTTTCATAAAAATTTTTACAGTTCATTTACGCATTCGGCAATTTTCTACGTTTACACGCTTTACGCGGTGTTTCTATGGTAACATGGATAAAATTATTCTTTTTTAAGCATTATAAAACACATTAAGGGGATTCATAAACTATTATAAGTTTACGAAATGCGTAAGTTTATACATCTATCAGCTCAGTTAGATGAACGCCCTAGATAAATTGATGTGTACTTGATGTCAAACAAAAACTTTTTATTTCGAAATTATCATTAAAAAAGTAATTTTCGACCCATTTTCAGCATATTCTTCTCTTTTTGTACAGTTTGCATTGAATGCATTAAAAAAATTACTTGTCGAACGTCGTCATTGCATTGTATAAATTTACGCACTCTTTTACACACCAAAATCGACGCGGAAGTTTATCAAATTTGTTTAAACTGCGTTCCGTACAAATTTTGACAGTTAATTTACACACTTGATAAATTTATACGTTTACACGCTTTATAAGGTATTTTATAAGCTTTGATGAGTCCCCCTATTATCTTTCGTTTGTGCAACAGTGACTGCGCCTAAATGTATGCAGATGACGTTGAAGATTGCATGTTCCAATAAGTGAAAGCATTCTAGCATGCGCATTATAGCATGTGTACGAAATATTCAGAAAGCAATAAGGAAGATAGGCCGATAAATGGGACGTTTGCAATTAACCCTAGAACACACACCCAGAAAATACCACGAAAAGACACACCCGGGATACGTTTGTACACGGGACCTTATTTTGCGGTTTTTAATGCTTATTCAACCGATTTCTATGATTTTTTTTTTTTGAAATGTATATCGAATATTCCTACTGGTTCCAGCGATATGGGCAAATAAAGTCAGGACATGGATTTTTGTTTTTTTTTTGTCCTGATAAATGCAAAACAAAATAATATAATTTATAATAATATACTTGTAGAGTAACAACGAATACACATTTTGTTTTTTATATCATTGAAATATTCTACCTGGTTCAAAAGATATGTGCAAAAAGGTCGCGCAAGGTATGGGTACGTAGGTAGCAAATACACTGGTATAACTGGGTTTTGTATTTTATATGCAGCTGCAAGGGTTGTTTTCACACGAGGTGTTGTTATAAATGCTGCCTGTTGATATTTTCATTATTGTTTTGGTGCTCAAAAGTATAAGAATTTAGCATTTTTGCATTAAATTTAGCTAACTTGAAGCAACACCCACCACTAAATATTTTTTGGAGTAAAGACCAAATTTTAAAATGATACATGGTACTCTCGAGTTTTATTATTATTTTGACAGCTTCAAGTCAACCCCAGGCATGAAAATACGCAAACACCACCCCTAAATTGCAAAAGTGATTTCCATCACCAAAGTTTACAATTCTGTGGGGATTTGACAAAACAACTTATCTCGAGTTCAAAGTAATGGTACCGGAAAAATCAACATGATTAAACTTTTTGGTACAAAATCACTTAAAACTAAATACTAACAAAAGAAACATCTTCACAAGAACACAAATAAAAGCATTTGAGCTTGCAAATCCACTTTTGCCTAAAATGACTTCTTGAAAAAAGCCCAATGTAAGAGTAGCGCAGTTCTCCACTGCAATCAAGGCCAGGCTCACACTGCATCCGACTTTTTTCGTCTGTCAGCAAACACATAAATGAGCTGCCGAGATGTATACAAATTTCACCCGGCCGTGCCCGCCCGCTAAAATAAAATGCACTCGAATTTGTATAATGAAAAGTCGGATGCAGTTTGAGCGTACACTAAGGAATCGCATCCGCAAGCGCTACGCCTGAAGGCTACATTTTTTAGAAGCCATTTCATGCAAATGTGGATTTGCAGGCTCAAATGCTTTGTTTGTATCGTGATATCTATACCTATGATGATGGATGGCGAAGCCACTACCCCTGCATGTTTTTGTGAATGTTTATTGTTGAACGGCATCTCCTGCACGCCGTACTGCTTCCTTCATCATATTATCATATCTGCCTGAAAAAGAAACAGTTTCTATTAATAAAATCATATAGAATAAAAAAATATTTTTAATTTAAAATGTTTTTAAAATGAACTAAAAACTGGAAAATAATTGCCCCTCTGCCTACATAGATTCTTCACCACGTAAAGCTTATCTGGAACATTTGTGAGTGGGAATTCTTATAGGTATTAAATAGTACTTGGAGTTTGAAATGTATAAAACATTGGCGCACGCTAAAGATGGTTCGGATTAATTTCTAACAATCTTAATACCGATATCAGCTTTTCTAAAAAAAAAAACATCTTTTCACGATATAGCAAGCGCCAAATGTCCTTTCATAAAAATTTTTACAGTTCATTTACGCATTCGGCAATTTTCTACGTTTACACGCTTTACGCGGTGTTTCTATGGTAACATGGATAAAATTATTCTTTTTTAAGCATTATAAAACACATTAAGGGGATTCATAAACTATTATAAGTTTACGAAATGCGTAAGTTTATACATCTATCAGCTCAGTTAGATGAACGCCCTAGATAAATTGATGTGTACTTGATGTCAAACAAAAACTTTTTATTTCGAAATTATCATTAAAAAAGTAATTTTCGACCCATTTTCAGCATATTCTTCTCTTTTTGTACAGTTTGCATTGAATGCATTAAAAAAATTACTTGTCGAACGTCGTCATTGCATTGTATAAATTTACGCACTCTTTTACACACCAAAATCGACGCGGAAGTTTATCAAATTTGTTTAAACTGCGTTCCGTACAAATTTTGACAGTTAATTTACACACTTGATAAATTTATACGTTTACACGCTTTATAAGGTATTTTTTAAGCTTTGATGAGTCCCCCTATTATCTTTCGTTTGTGCAACAGTGACTGCGCCTAAATGTATGCAGATGACGTTGAAGATTGCATGTTCCAATAAGTGAAAGCATTCTAGCATGCGCATTATAGCATGTGTACGAAATATTCAGAAAGCAATAAGGAAGATAGGCCGATAAATGGGACGTTTGCAATTAACCCTAGAACACACACCCAGAAAATACCACGAAAAGACACACCCGGGATACGTTTGTACACGGGACCTTATTTTGCGGTTTTTAATGCTTATTCAACCGATTTCTATGATTTTTTTTTTTTGAAATGTATATCGAATATTCCTACTGGTTCCAGCGATATGGGCAAATAAAGTCAGGACATGGATTTTTGTTTTTTTTTTGTCCTGATAAATGCAAAACAAAATAATATAATTTATAATAATATACTTGTAGAGTAACAACGAATACACATTTTGTTTTTTATATCATTGAAATATTCTACCTGGTTCAAAAGATATGTGCAAAAAGGTCGCGCAAGGTATGGGTACGTAGGTAGCAAATACACTGGTATAACTGGGTTTTGTATTTTATATGCAGCTGCAAGGGTTGTTTTCACACGAGGTGTTGTTATAAATGCTGCCTGTTGATATTTTCATTATTGTTTTGGTGCTCAAAAGTATAAGAATTTAGCATTTTTGCATTAAATTTAGCTAACTTGAAGCAACACCCACCACTAAATATTTTTTGGAGTAAAGACCAAATTTTAAAATGATACATGGTACTCTCGAGTTTTATTATTATTTTGACAGCTTCAAGTCAACCCCAGGCATGAAAATACGCAAACACCACCCCTAAATTGCAAAAGTGATTTCCATCACCAAAGTTTACAATTCTGTGGGGATTTGACAAAACAACTTATCTCGAGTTCAAAGTAATGGTACCGGAAAAATCAACATGATTAAACTTTTTGGTACAAAATCAATTATATCTTAACAGTTTTTGTGCTCTTCTGAAAAATAGTCAAATCTATCCCGCCCAAAGATGGACCTGTGCGAATTTAAACGCATCTATCCACCCTTATCCTTTTCCGTTAAGATATATCTCTGAAATCACATCGCTTATGACAGCATATTGTACTAACACATTTTGGGTCACCACCGGGTCCACATCGATTGAGTTATCGGAAAAGGGGATATCTGAAATTTTAAGTTAAACGTGTAGAAATTCGATGGTGGAAGTTCCATTCAAATCCATTCACCAGTTTTTGAGTGATACAGCCACAAACATACAGACAGACAATAATTCTAAAAACGGTTGATTTGGATTCTACAATGTACAGACGTCGATCTGTTACAATTTTACTACGTATGTGTGTGTAGAGATTGCGAGTGCTATCGTTGCAATCGCAATCAAACTGAATTACTTTCTCTCATTTATGCAATCATAAAAGGAAATTTGTCCCAGAACCGTCGCAGTTAGCCACGAAATAAACTCTATATAAGTCATAAATGATCCCGATTTGATTCCAGTTATAAGCTACCACCTTACTATTTTCCCGATAACTCCCTTCCCTATACCGAAATGCCTTCAAGATACCAGTTACTTATCCAGTTGGATACATATTGAGTTAGTATCTAAAGTAACTGCAGTTACTAACCCTAAAGTAACGAGATACTGAAGTAACTAAAAAAAAAATAGCTCGATACAAAAGTAGCTCTATACAAAGGTAGCTCGATAAAAAAGTATCTTTGGTATCTTAAAAATTAAAGTTACTCGATACAAAAGTATCTTTTGTATCTGGATAACATTGAAAAGAGTTACTTAGTTACATATCTATCGGTAACTATCTGTATCTGTGCAGGCCCCTGGTTAGCATTAAACGAGGGGTTGTTATTGTAGCTGCTTTGAGTTTCACTGGCACATGAGTGTCGAAAAACCCAATGGTATGTTATTGAAGGAATAATGCCTGCTCATCGACCGTTGTCCATTAACCCTAGAACACACACCCGGGTACAAATGTATCCACTTTCAACTTTGACGTGTTGTAACTTTTGAACCGCTATACCTCTATACCGCTAACTTCGGATCTAGGAAGATTATTTATTTTTGAGTTCAAATTCATTGGTTCAGAAGCGACAGCCTTCCAAACACATTATATACGTAAACACACACCCGGGATACGTTTGTACCCCAATAGTAAAAATCTTCATAATAATCAAAAAAAAAAAAAACATTTTTTATATTATTTTTTTATTTGAAAAATTAAAAATATTAATTTCACACATTAGATTATTGACTTTTATTATAAAACTTATAAAAATCCATCTTATATCTAAGGAAAATCATGGCAAATAGAGCAATTTGTTGATGTGACCGAATGTTCAAGACACATTGGCTTCTTACATTTGGCGCACAGCTTTCTGGTTTTTCTACGGCGTTTTTCCTCTTGTGCGTAACATAAATAGCAAGATCCGCACACAGGTTTTGGCGTGCGCGCTGCGGCAGATGTTGATGCTGCTGTTGACACCATTGATTCCACCGGTCGGTTGAAATATGCTTCAATAGCAATTTTAGTCGAAAAATTTCGCGTCACTTGACGATTTATGGCTCTGGCTTCAATAATGGGCATACACAATGCTTCAGCCAAGCTGCGCAGGATCAGCTTACGCTTGTTTGATCTCCAAGGCAACATAGGGTTATTCAAATCGTAGACAATGTAGGCTGCAAGAGCTGTAATGTCCAACATGTTGAAGAACATCGCTAGTGGCCATCGTTTTGTTTGTCTTTGTGTTGGATATTCCGCAAACATTTGGTCCATTCGATCAACACCACCTTTGGTACGATTATAATACCTATTCAATTATTTCAGGTTTCCGACTGTCAGCTATTTCAGCATCAGTATGCATGGTCGAAAGCAAAATTACTGCTTTATTTTTTTTGGGAACATGAGAGCACATTGTCACATTATTTTTGAAGCCAAATGTCGTTGAACCAATTGTCCTGTTTTTGTTCGGCTTCATTTCTTGAGGAATAAATAATTTGTTTTTGCGCAAAGTTCCAACGATCGTGAGTTTCCAGGTGAGAAGCAGTTCTGCAACTGGCAAGGTCGTAAACAAATTGTCCATTGTAATGTTTCGGCCACTTCCTTGGTATTTGGCAGACAAATCCTTCACCACTCGTTCGCCTTGGTTCGTTTCCCTACCAGTTTCTGCTTGGCCAGTATATATTTGTCCACGCAGTGGATATGCATTTGTCGCATCGCAAATCCACCAAACCTTGATACCATATTTAGCAGGTTTTGACGGTATGTACTGCGTAAACCGTTTGCGTCCACGGTAAGGAAATAATTGTTCATCAATCGTCAAGCATGAGCTGGGCTTGTAATGTGCAGCAAGATTATTGTTCATCATCGTCCACAACTCACTGATCGGTGCTGCTTTATCAGTTAGTAAGCGTGTTGCACGAGTGTTTTTTATCGTCAAATCTTAGGAACCGCAATATCGAACAGAAACGGTTGACTCCCATTGTGGTGCGATATAAAGGATAGTTTTTGACGCTCCATAAATCTCGAACATGTTCTCCATTGCTATGGTTCGCACCAGTCATAATAAGTATGCCAAAAAATGCTTACAGCTCTGTTATTGACACAGGCGTCCATGACTTAGGAGTTGTGTTTGTTGCATCATAAGTTTCTTTTGCTAACTTATTTGTGTGGCTCATAATTATATCAGCCATTTGAACGTTCATAAACATTTGAATGTTTGCTCTATTGACAACATTTCAGTGCATCTAGCTGGTCCAGAACGTTCTCTTATAATATTTTGTCTGAGTACCTGACGACTTACATTTGGTTCTTTCATCCACTCAGTGCCATCACGTGCAACAAATTTTTCGTCACTAGCAGGTAATTCATTATTTTCTTCTACTTCTTCATCATCCTCATAGTCCGAATAATCAGGTAATACTTCTGCGGCACTTTGCGAAACTTCAGCATCGTCATCATCAATTTCAATGTCATTGATTTGAATTTCTTCTTCATCTTCTGAGTCAAAATCATAGGGAGCGTCATCGTCACAAATTTCATCAAATAAAGATTGTATATATGATTCTCGCTGTTCCTCAGTTAGCCTGCATAATAAAAAAAATTAGTATATGTTTACATTGTTGCTTATTTTACATTTTTTACCTTCTATATGCTGCACTTGATAAATATTCGTTTCTTCTTGAAGTAATGTAAACGTAGCGCAGTTCTCCACTGCAATCAAGGCCAGGCTCACACTGCATTCGACTTTTTTCGTCTGTCAGCAAACACATGAATGAGCTGCCGAGATGTATACAAATTTCCCCCGGCCGTGCCCGCCCGCTAAAATAAAATGCACTCGAATTTCTATAACCCTAGAATGGTAATATACGTAAATTTTACGTGTATGTCTCATAAAAAGTGCCGTTACAGTTTACCGCAGTTCCGTATAGCTGTGAGCACTCGGCAGTGCTTTCTTCATTTTATTGTTTCATTAAAAGGTGAATAATTAATCAATTGTCAGTTCCTGGTTCGCTTTTATCGTTCTTACAAAAAAAGTGTGTACGTAAATTTTACGTAGTCTTAGCATTAACGTATGTATTATTATCCAAACTTTCTATACAATTGAAGAACAGTTTCTGTGATAAACCTTATAAAACGCAATTACTTTAACTTTTTCACCAAAAGGCGAACCTTTATACTTAAAACTTTGTAACTATATAAAAAAAAGGCTGACAACTACTTCTTTTTGAATACATAATGAATCTGCCCTGTGTGGTGAGCATCAAATTAAAATATTCGACGGATGTATGTAGAAACTCTTATTATTTAGTTTTAAAAACAAATAAACTTGGTACTTTCATTTAATAAAATCAACACAAAAGAAAAACAGGTTTTTATTAAACATTTATCTATATTAGCATTAACGTAGGGTAAAACTGTATTACGATTCTAGGGATAATGAAAAGTCGGATGCAGTTTGAGCGTACACTAAGGAATCGCATCCGCAAGCGCTACGCCTGAAGGCTGCATTTTTTAGAAGCCATTTCATGCAAATGTGGATTTGCAGGCTCAAATGCTTTGTTTGTATCGTGATATCTATACCTATGATGATGGATGGCGAAGCCACTACCCCTGCATGTTTTTGTGAATGTTTATTGTTGTACGGCATCTCCTGCACGCCGTACTGCTTCCTTCATCATATTATCATATCTGCCTGAAAAAGAAACAATTTCTATTAATAAAATCATATTAAATAAAAAATAGAATAAAAAAATATTTTTAATTTAAAATGTTTTTAAAATGAACTAAAAACTAGAAAATAATTGCCCCTCTGCTTACATAGATTCTTCACCACGTAAAGCTTATCTGGAACATTTGTGAGTGGGAATTCTTATAGGTATTAAATAGTACTTGGAGTTTGAAATGTATAAAAACATTGGCGCACGCTAAAGATGGTTCGCATTAATTTCTAACAATCTTAATACCGATATGAGCTTTTCTAAAAAAAAAACATCTTTTCACGATATAGCAAGCGCCAAATGTCCTTTCATAAAAATTTTGACAGTTCATTTACGCATTCGGCAATTTTCTACGTTTACACGCTTTACGCGGTGTTTCTATGGTAACATGAATAAAATTATTCTTTTTTAAGCATTATAAAACACATTAAGGGGATTCATCAACTATTATAAGTTTACGAAATGCGTAAGTTTATACATCTATCAGCTCAGTTAGATGAACGCCCTAGATAAATTGATGTGTACTTGATGTCAAACAAAAACTTTTTATTTCGAAATTATCATTAAAAAAGTAATTTTCGACCCATTTTCAGCATATTCTTCTCTTTTTGTCCAGTTTGCATTGAATGCATTAAAAAAATTACTTGTCGAACGTCGTCATTGCATTGTATAAATTTACGCACTCTTTTACACACCAAAATCGACGCGGAAGTTTATCAAATTTGTTTAAACTGCGTTCCGTACAAATTTTGACAGTTAATTTACACACTTTATAAATTTATACGTTTACACGCTTTATAAGGTATTTTTTAAGCTTTGATGAGTCCCCCTATTATCTTTCGTTTGTGCAACAGTGACTGCGCCTAAATGTATGCAGATGACGTTGAAGATTGCATGTTCCAATAAGTGAAAGCATTATAGCATGCGCATTATAGCATGTGTACGAAATATTCAGAAAGCAATAAGGAAGATAGGCCGATAAATGGGACTTTTGCAATTAACCCTAGAACACACACCCAGAAAATACCACAAAAAGACACACCCGGGATACGTTTGTACACGGGGCCTTATTTTGCGGTTTTTTTAATGCTTATTCAACCGATTTCTATGATTTTTTTTTTTTTGAAATGTATATCGAATATTCCTACTGGTTCCAGCGATATGGGCAAATAAAGTCAGGACATGGATTTTTGTTTTTTTTTTGTCCTGATAAATGCAAAACAAAATAATATAATTTATAATAATATACTTGTAGAGTAACAACGAATACACATTTTGTTTTTTATATCATTGAAATATTCTACCTGGTTCAAAAGATATGTGCAAAAAGGTCGCGCAAGGTATGGGTACGTAGGTAGCAAATACACTGGTATAACTGGGTTTTGTATTTTATATGCAGCTGCAAGGGTTGTTTTCACACGAGGTGTTGTTATAAATGCTGCCTGTTGATATTTTCATTATTGTTTTGGTGCTCAAAAGTATAAGAATTTAGCATTTTTGCATTAAATTTAGCTAACTTGAAGCAACACCCACCACTAAATATTTTTTGGAGTAAAGACCAAATTTTAAAATGATACATGGTACTCTCGAGTTTTATTATTATTTTGACAGCTTCAAGTCAACCCCAGGCATGAAAATACGCAAACACCACCCCTAAATTGCAAAAGTGATTTCCATCACCAAAGTTTACAATTCTGTGGGGATTTGACAAAACAACTTATCTCGAGTTCAAAGTAATGGTACCGGAAAAATCAACATGATTAAACTTTTTGGTACAAAATCAATTATATCTTAACAGTTTTTGTGCTCTTCTGAAAAATAGTCAAATCTATCCCGCCCAAAGATGGACCTGTGCGAATTTAAACGCATCTATCCACCCTTATCCTTTTCCGTTAAGATATATCTCTGAAATCACATCGCTTATGACAGCATATTGTACTAACACATTTTGGGTCACCACCGGGTCCACATCGATTGAGTTATCGGAAAAGGGGATATCTGAAATTTTAAGTTAAACGTGTAGAAATTCGATGGTGGAAGTTCCATTCAAATCCATTCACCAGTTTTTGAGTGATACAGCCACAAACATACAGACAGACAATAATTCTAAAAACGGTTGATTTGGATTCTACAATGTACAGACGTCGATCTGTTACAATTTTACTACGTATGTGTGTGTAGAGATTGCGAGTGCTATCGTTGCAATCGCAATCAAACTGAATTACTTTCTCTCATTTATGCAATCATAAAAGGAAATTTGTCCCAGAACAGTCGCAGTTATCCCAGAAATAAACTCTATATAATTCATAAATGATCCCGATTTGATTCCAGTTATAAGCTACCACCTTACTATTTTCCCGATAACTCCCTTCCCTATACCGAAATGCCTTCAAGATACCAGTTACTTATCCAGTTGGATACATATTGAGTTAGTATCTAAAGTAACTGCAGTTACTAACCCTAAAGTAACGAGATACTGAAGTAACTAAAAAAAAAAATAGCTCGATACAAAAGTAGCTCTATACAAAGGTAGCTCGATAAAAAAGTATCTTTGGTATCTTAAAAATTAAAGTTACTCGATACAAAAGTATCTTTTGTATCTGGATAACATTGAAAAGAGTTACTTAGTTACATATCTATCGGTAACTATCTGTATCTGTGCAGGCCCCTGGTTAGCATTAAACGAGGGGTTGTTATTGTAGCTGCTTTGAGTTTCACTGGCACATGAGTGTCGAAAAACCCAATGGTATGTTATTGAAGGAATAATGCCTGCTCATCGACCGTTGTCCATTAACCCTAGAACACACACCCGGGTACAAATGTATCCACTTTCAACTTTGACGTGTTGTAACTTTTGAACCGCTATACCTCTATACCGCTAACTTCGGATCTAGGAAGATTATTTATTTTTGAGTTCAAATTCATTGGTTCAGAAGCGACAGCCTTCCAAACCCATTATATACGTAAACACACACCCGGGATACGTTTGTACCCCAATAGTAAAAATCTTCATAATAATCAACAAAAAAAAAACATTTTTTATATTATTTTTTTATTTGAAAAATTAAAAATATTAATTTCACACATTAGATTATTGACTTTTATTATAAAACTTATAAAAATCCATCTTATATCTAAGGAAAATCCTGGCAAATAGAGCAATTTGTTGATGTGACCGAATGTTCAAGACACATTGGCTTCTTACATTTGGCGCACAGCTTTCTGGTTTTTCTACGGCGTTTTTCCTCTTGTGCGTAACATAAATAGCAAGATCCGCACACAGGTTTTGGCGTGCGCGCTGCGGCAGATGTTGATGCTGCTGTTGACACCATTGATTCCACCGGTCGGTTGAAATATGCTTCAATAGCAATTTTAGTCGAAAAATTTCGCGTCACTTGACGATTTATGGCTCTGGCTTCAATAATGGGCATACACAATGCTTCAGCCAAGCTGCGCAGGATCAGCTTACGCTTGTTTGATCTCCAAGGCAACATAGGGTTATTCAAATCGTAGACAATGTAGGCTGCAAGAGCTGTAATGTCCAACATGTTGAAGAACATCGCTAGTGGCCATCGTTTTGTTTGTCTTTGTGTTGGATATTCCGCAAACATTTGGTCCATTCGATCAACACCACCTTTGGTACGATTATAATATTCAATTATTTCAGGTTTCCCACTGTCAGCTATTTCAGCATCAGTATGCATGGTCGAAAGCAAAATTACTGCTTTATTTTTTTTGGGAACATGAGAGCACATTGTCACATTATTTTTGAAGCCAAATGTCGTTGAACCAATTGTCCTGTTTTTGTTCGGCTTCATTTCTTGAGGAATAAATAATTTGTTTTTGCGCAAAGTTCCAACGATCGTGAGTTTCCAGGTGAGAAGCAGTTCTGCAACTGGCAAGGTCTTAAACAAATTGTCCATTGTAATGTTTCGGCCACTTCCTTGGTATTTGGCAGACAAATCCTTCACCACTCGTTCGCCTTGGTTCGTTTCCCTACCAGTTTCTGCTTGGCCAGTATATATTTGTCCACGCAGTGGATATGCATTTGTGGCATCGCAAATCCACCAAACCTTGATACCATATTTAGCAGGTTTTGACGGTATGTACTGCGTAAACCGTTTGCGTCCACGGTAAGAAATAATTGTTCATCAATCGTCAAGCATGAGCTGGGCTTGTAATGTGCAGCAAGATTATTGTTCATCATCGTCCACAACTCACTGATCGGTGCTGCTTTATCAGTTAGTAAGCGTGTTGCACGAGTGTTTTTTATCGTCAAATCTTAGGAACCGCAATATCGAACAGAAACGGTTGACTCCCATTGTGGTGCGATATAAAGGATAGTTTTTGACGCTCCATAAATCTCGAACATGTTCTCCATTGCTATGGTTCGCACCAGTCATAATAAGTATGCCAAAAAATGCTTACAGCTCTGTTATTGACACAGGCGTCCATGACTTAGGAGTTGTGTTTGTTGCATCATAAGTTTCTTTTGCTAACTTATTTGTGTGGCGCATAATTATATCAGCCATTTGAACGTTCATGAAACATTTGAATGTTTGCTCTATTGACAACATTTCAGTGCATCTAGCTGGTCCAGAACGTTCTCTTATAATATTTTGTCTGAGTACCTGACGACTTACATTTGGTTCTTTCATCCACTCAGTGCCATCACGTGCAACAAATTTTTCGTCACTAGCAGGTAATTCATTATTTTCTTCTACTTCTTCTTCTTCATCATCCTCATAGTCCGAATAATTAGGTAATACTTCTGCGGCACTTTGCGAAACTTCAGCATCGTCATCATAAATTTCAATGTCATTGATTTGAATTTCTTCTTCATCTTCTGAGTCAAAATCATAGGGAGCGTCATCGTCACAAATTTCATCAAATAAAGATTGTATATATGATTCTCGCTGTTCCTCAGTTAGCCTGCATAATAAAAAAAATTAGTATATGTTTACATTGTTGCTTATTTTACATTTTTTACCTTCTATATGCTGCACTTGATAAATATTCGTTTCTTCTTGAAGTATCCAGTTATTTATTTATTATTTTATTATTATTTTGACAGCTTCAAGTCAACCCCAGGCATGAAAATACGCAAACACCACCCCTAAATTGCAAAAGTGATTTCCATCACCAAAGTTTACAATTCTGTGGGGATTTGACAAAACAACTTATCTCGAGTTCAAAGTAATGGTACCGGAAAAATCAACATGATTAAACTTTTTGGTACAAAATCAATTATATCTTAACAGTTTTTGTGCTCTTCTGAAAAATAGTCAAATCTATCCCGCCCAAAGATGGACCTGTGCGAATTTAAACGCATCTATCCACCCTTATCCTTTTCCGTTAAGATATATCTCTGAAATCACATCGCTTATGACAGCATATTGTACTAACACATTTTGGGTCACCACCGGGTCCACATCGATTGAGTTTCCGAAAAGGGGATATCTGAAATTTTAAGTTAAACGTGTAGAAATTCGATGGTGGAAGTTCCATTCAAATCCATTCACCAGTTTTTGAGTGATACAGCCACAAACATACAGACAGACAATAATTCTAAAAACGGTTGATTTGGATTCTACAATGTACAGACGTCGATCTGTTACAATTTTACTACGTATGTGTGTGTAGAGATTGCGAGTGCTATCGTTGCAATCGCAATCAAACTGAATTACTTTCTCTCATTTATGCAATCATAAAAGGAAATTTGTCCCAGAACAGTCGCAGTTAGCCACGAAATAAACTCTATATAATTCATAAATGATCTCGATTTGATTCCAGTTATAAGCTACCACCTTACTATTTTCCCGATAACTCCCTTCCCTATACCGAAATGCCTTCAAGATACCAGTTACTTATCCAGTTGGATACATATTGAGTTAGTATCTAAAGTAACTGCAGTTACTAACCCTATAGTAATGAGATACTGAAGTAACTAAAAAAAAAATAACTTAAAAATAAAAGTTACTCGATACAAAAGTATCTTTTGTATCTGGATAACATTGAAAAGAGTTACTTAGTTACATATCAACAACATTAAGGGGATTCATCAACTATTATAAGTTTACGAAATGCGTAAGTTTATACATCTATCAGCTCAGTTAGCTGAACGCCCTAGATAAATTGATGTGTACTTGATGTCAAACAAAAACTTTTTATTTCGAAATTATCATTAAAAAAGTAATTTTCGACCCATTTTCAGCATATTCTTCTCTTTTTGTCCAGTTTGAATTGAATGCATTAAAAAAATTACTTGTCGAACGTCGTCATTGCATTGTATAAATTTACGCGCTCTTTTACACACCAAAATCGACGCGGAAGTTTATCAAATTTGTTTAAACTGCGTTCCGTACAAATTTTGACAGTTAATTTACACACTTGATAAATTTATACGTTTACACGCTTTATAAGGTATTTTTTAAGCTTTGATGAGTCCCCCTATTATCTTTCGTTTGTGCAACAGTGACTGCGCCTAAATGTATGCAGACGACGTTGAAGATAACAAGTATTTTGTCTTTTGTTTCATTCGAATATTCCTACTGGTTCCAGCGATATGGGCAAATAAAGTCAGGACATGGATTTTTGTTTTTTTTTGTCCTGATAAATGCAAAACAAAATAATATAATTTATAATAATATACTTGTAGAGTAACAACGAATACACATTTTGTTTTATATTTCATTGAAATATTCTACCTGGTTCAAAAGATATGTGCAAAAAGGTCGCGCAAGGTATGGGTACGTAGGTAGCAAATACACTGGTATAACTGGGTTTTGTATTTTATATGCAGCTGCAAGGGTTGTTTTCACACCAGCTGTTGTTATAAATGCTGCCTGTTGATATTTTCATTATTGTTTTGGTGCTCAAAAGTGTAAGAAGTGTAAGAGTTTGGCATTTTTGCATTAAATTTAGCTAACTTGAAGCAACACTTAATATTTTTTGGAGTAAAGACCAAATTTTAAAATGATACATGGCACACTCGAGTTTTATTATTATTTTGACAGCTTCAAAACAACCCCAGGCATGAAAATACGCAAACATCACCCCTAAATTGCAAATGATTTCCATCACCAAAGTTTACAATTCTGTGGGGATTTGACAAAACAACTTATCTCGAGTTCAAAGTAATGGTACCGGAAAAATCAACATGATTAAACTTTTTGGTACAAAATCAATCATATCTTAACAGTTTTTGTGCTCTCCTGAAAAATAGTCAAATCTATCCCGCCCAAAGATGGACCTGTGCGAATTTAAACGCATCTATCCACCCTTATCCTTTTCCGTTAAGATATATCTCTGAAATCACATCGCTTATGACAGCATATTGTACTAACACATTTTGGGTCGCCACCGGGTCCACATCGATTGAGTTATCGGAAAAGGGGATATCTGAAATTTTAAGTTAAACGTGTAGAAATTCGATGGTGGAAGTTCCATTCAAATCCATTCACCAGTTTTTGAGTGATACAGCCACAAACATACAGACAGACAATAATTCTAAAAACGGTTGATTTGGATTCTACAATGTACAGACGTCGATCTGTTACAATTTTACTACGTATGTGTGTGTAGAGATTGCGAGTGCTATCGTTGCAATCGCAATCAAACTGAATTACTTTCTCTCATTTATGCAATCATAAAAGGAAATTTGTCCCAGAACCGTCGCAGTTAGCCACGAAATAAACTCTATATAAGTCATAAATGATCCCGATTTGATTCCAGTTATAAGCTACCACCTTACTATTTTCCCGATAACTCCCTTCCCTATACCGAAATGCCTTCAAGATACCAGTTACTTATCCAGTTGGATACATATTGAGTTAGTATCTAAAGTAACTGCAGTTACTAACCCTAAAGTAACGAGATACTGAAGTAACTAAAAAAAAAATAGCTCGATACAAAAGTAGCTCTATACAAAGGTAGCTCGATAAAAAAGTATCTTTGGTATCTTAAAAATTAAAGTTACTCGATACAAAAGTATCTTTTGTATCTGGATAACATTGAAAAGAGTTACTTAGTTACATATCTATCGGTAACTATCTGTATCTGTGCAGGCCCCTGGTTAGCATTAAACGAGGGGTTGTTATTGTAGCTGCTTTGAGTTTCACTGGCACATGAGTGTCGAAAAACCCAATGGTATGTTATTGAAGGAATAATGCCTGCTCATCGACCGTTGTCCATTAACCCTAGAACACACACCCGGGTACAAATGTATCCACTTTCAACTTTGACGTGTTGTAACTTTTGAACCGCTATACCTCTATACCGCTAACTTCGGATCTAGGAAGATTATTTATTTTTGAGTTCAAATTCATTGGTTCAGAAGCGACAGCCTTCCAAACACATTATATACGTAAACACACACCCGGGATACGTTTGTACCCCAATAGTAAAAATCTTCATAATAATCAAAAAAAAAAAAAACATTTTTTATATTATTTTTTTATTTGAAAAATTAAAAATATTAATTTCACACATTAGATTATTGACTTTTATTATAAAACTTATAAAAATCCATCTTATATCTAAGGAAAATCATGGCAAATAGAGCAATTTGTTGATGTGACCGAATGTTCAAGACACATTGGCTTCTTACATTTGGCGCACAGCTTTCTGGTTTTTCTACGGCGTTTTTCCTCTTGTGCGTAACATAAATAGCAAGATCCGCACACAGGTTTTGGCGTGCGCGCTGCGGCAGATGTTGATGCTGCTGTTGACACCATTGATTCCACCGGTCGGTTGAAATATGCTTCAATAGCAATTTTAGTCGAAAAATTTCGCGTCACTTGACGATTTATGGCTCTGGCTTCAATAATGGGCATACACAATGCTTCAGCCAAGCTGCGCAGGATCAGCTTACGCTTGTTTGATCTCCAAGGCAACATAGGGTTATTCAAATCGTAGACAATGTAGGCTGCAAGAGCTGTAATGTCCAACATGTTGAAGAACATCGCTAGTGGCCATCGTTTTGTTTGTCTTTGTGTTGGATATTCCGCAAACATTTGGTCCATTCGATCAACACCACCTTTGGTACGATTATAATACCTATTCAATTATTTCAGGTTTCCGACTGTCAGCTATTTCAGCATCAGTATGCATGGTCGAAAGCAAAATTACTGCTTTATTTTTTTTGGGAACATGAGAGCACATTGTCACATTATTTTTGAAGCCAAATGTCGTTGAACCAATTGTCCTGTTTTTGTTCGGCTTCATTTCTTGAGGAATAAATAATTTGTTTTTGCGCAAAGTTCCAACGATCGTGAGTTTCCAGGTGAGAAGCAGTTCTGCAACTGGCAAGGTCGTAAACAAATTGTCCATTGTAATGTTTCGGCCACTTCCTTGGTATTTGGCAGACAAATCCTTCACCACTCGTTCGCCTTGGTTCGTTTCCCTACCAGTTTCTGCTTGGCCAGTATATATTTGTCCACGCAGTGGATATGCATTTGTCGCATCGCAAATCCACCAAACCTTGATACCATATTTAGCAGGTTTTGACGGTATGTACTGCGTAAACCGTTTGCGTCCACGGTAAGGAAATAATTGTTCATCAATCGTCAAGCATGAGCTGGGCTTGTAATGTGCAGCAAGATTATTGTTCATCATCGTCCACAACTCACTGATCGGTGCTGCTTTATCAGTTAGTAAGCGTGTTGCACGAGTGTTTTTTATCGTCAAATCTTAGGAACCGCAATATCGAACAGAAACGGTTGACTCCCATTGTGGTGCGATATAAAGGATAGTTTTTGACGCTCCATAAATCTCGAACATGTTCTCCATTGCTATGGTTCGCACCAGTCATAATAAGTATGCCAAAAAATGCTTACAGCTCTGTTATTGACACAGGCGTCCATGACTTAGGAGTTGTGTTTGTTGCATCATAAGTTTCTTTTGCTAACTTATTTGTGTGGCTCATAATTATATCAGCCATTTGAACGTTCATAAACATTTGAATGTTTGCTCTATTGACAACATTTCAGTGCATCTAGCTGGTCCAGAACGTTCTCTTATAATATTTTGTCTGAGTACCTGACGACTTACATTTGGTTCTTTCATCCACTCAGTGCCATCACGTGCAACAAATTTTTCGTCACTAGCAGGTAATTCATTATTTTCTTCTACTTCTTCATCATCCTCATAGTCCGAATAATCAGGTAATACTTCTGCGGCACTTTGCGAAACTTCAGCATCGTCATCATCAATTTCAATGTCATTGATTTGAATTTCTTCTTCATCTTCTGAGTCAAAATCATAGGGAGCGTCATCGTCACAAATTTCATCAAATAAAGATTGTATATATGATTCTCGCTGTTCCTCAGTTAGCCTGCATAATAAAAAAAATTAGTATATGTTTACATTGTTGCTTATTTTACATTTTTTACCTTCTATATGCTGCACTTGATAAATATTCGTTTCTTCTTGAAGTAATGTAAACGTAGCGCAGTTCTCCACTGCAATCAAGGCCAGGCTCACACTGCATTCGACTTTTTTCGTCTGTCAGCAAACACATGAATGAGCTGCCGAGATGTATACAAATTTCCCCCGGCCGTGCCCGCCCGCTAAAATAAAATGCACTCGAATTTCTATAACCCTAGAATGGTAATATACGTAAATTTTACGTGTATGTCTCATAAAAAGTGCCGTTACAGTTTACCGCAGTTCCGTATAGCTGTGAGCACTCGGCAGTGCTTTCTTCATTTTATTGTTTCATTAAAAGGTGAATAATTAATCAATTGTCAGTTCCTGGTTCGCTTTTATCGTTCTTACAAAAAAAGTGTGTACGTAAATTTTACGTAGTCTTAGCATTAACGTATGTATTATTATCCAAACTTTCTATACAATTGAAGAACAGTTTCTGTGATAAACCTTATAAAACGCAATTACTTTAACTTTTTCACCAAAAGGCGAACCTTTATACTTAAAACTTTGTAACTATATAAAAAAAAGGCTGACAACTACTTCTTTTTGAATACATAATGAATCTGCCCTGTGTGGTGAGCATCAAATTAAAATATTCGACGGATGTATGTAGAAACTCTTATTATTTAGTTTTAAAAACAAATAAACTTGGTACTTTCATTTAATAAAATCAACACAAAAGAAAAACAGGTTTTTATTAAACATTTATCTATATTAGCATTAACGTAGGGTAAAACTGTATTACGATTCTAGGGATAATGAAAAGTCGGATGCAGTTTGAGCGTACACTAAGGAATCGCATCCGCAAGCGCTACGCCTGAAGGCTGCATTTTTTAGAAGCCATTTCATGCAAATGTGGATTTGCAGGCTCAAATGCTTTGTTTGTATCGTGATATCTATACCTATGATGATGGATGGCGAAGCCACTACCCCTGCATGTTTTTGTGAATGTTTATTGTTGTACGGCATCTCCTGCACGCCGTACTGCTTCCTTCATCATATTATCATATCTGCCTGAAAAAGAAACAATTTCTATTAATAAAATCATATTAAATAAAAAATAGAATAAAAAAATATTTTTAATTTAAAATGTTTTTAAAATGAACTAAAAACTGGAAAATAATTGCCCCTCTGCTTACATAGATTCTTCACCACGTAAAGCTTATCTGGAACATTTGTGAGTGGGAATTCTTATAGGTATTAAATAGTACTTGGAGTTTGAAATGTATAAAAACATTGGCGCACGCTAAAGATGGTTCGCATTAATTTCTAACAATCTTAATACCGATATGAGCTTTTCTAAAAAAAAAACATCTTTTCACGATATAGCAAGCGCCAAATGTCCTTTCATAAAAATTTTGACAGTTCATTTACGCATTCGGCAATTTTCTACGTTTACACGCTTTACGCGGTGTTTCTATGGTAACATGAATAAAATTATTCTTTTTTAAGCATTATAAAACACATTAAGGGGATTCATCAACTATTATAAGTTTACGAAATGCGTAAGTTTATACATCTATCAGCTCAGTTAGATGAACGCCCTAGATAAATTGATGTGTACTTGATGTCAAACAAAAACTTTTTATTTCGAAATTATCATTAAAAAAGTAATTTTCGACCCATTTTCAGCATATTCTTCTCTTTTTGTCCAGTTTGCATTGAATGCATTAAAAAAATTACTTGTCGAACGTCGTCATTGCATTGTATAAATTTACGCACTCTTTTACACACCAAAATCGACGCGGAAGTTTATCAAATTTGTTTAAACTGCGTTCCGTACAAATTTTGACAGTTAATTTACACACTTTATAAATTTATACGTTTACACGCTTTATAAGGTATTTTTTAAGCTTTGATGAGTCCCCCTATTATCTTTCGTTTGTGCAACAGTGACTGCGCCTAAATGTATGCAGATGACGTTGAAGATTGCATGTTCCAATAAGTGAAAGCATTATAGCATGCGCATTATAGCATGTGTACGAAATATTCAGAAAGCAATAAGGAAGATAGGCCGATAAATGGGACTTTTGCAATTAACCCTAGAACACACACCCAGAAAATACCACAAAAAGACACACCCGGGATACGTTTGTACACGGGGCCTTATTTTGCGGTTTTTTTAATGCTTATTCAACCGATTTCTATGATTTTTTTTGAAATGTATATTTTAATATATAACAAGTATTTTGTTTCATTCGAATATTCCTACTGGTTCCAGCGATATGGGCAAATAAAGTCAGGACATGGATTTTTGTTTTTTTTGTCCTGATAAATGCAAAACAAAATAATATAATTTATAATAATATACTTGTAGAGTAACAACGAATACACATTTTGTTTTTTATTTCATTGAAATATTCTACATATGTGCAAAAAGGTCGCGTGGCGAGAATAATAAAAACACCTGGTGCAGCATGACCTATGATGCAAGCAACTTTAACGTTTTACAAAAACTTTATAAGCAGGTAAATGTAAAGTTGGCCCCAAAAACAACAACAAAATTAAAATCTTTATTAAAATCCTCGAAGGATAAATGTGAAAATTTAGACAAACCTGGCGTATATCTGATAACATGTTCGCAAATAAACGACGATGGAAATATTTGCGGCGCAAAATACATTGGCCAGTCGACCCGCACGGTACGAATCAGGTTAAATGAGCATATAAAATATATAAAGAATATTGACCCGAGAAGTGGAAGCATGCTCTATCGAATAAGCATCCAATAAGTGAAGACGATTGCAAATTAATAAAGGCAGAAACTAATAACAGCAGGTTAAATATATTAGAATCTTTACATATATATGTAAACAAAAATGACTCGGTAAATCGTGATACAGGCCCACTGTATTCGAGTCTCTTCACTGCTCTTCAATAATATTTTGGTTCCGTTTTTGATATACATATGTTCATACAGACATGCATAATCACTTTGTATTTTGTTCTTGTAAACTTTGTTTTGGTTTTTTTTTAACTTGTTGCATTGTATTAGCTTTCTTAAAAGTTCGTATGTTTGATTTAGTTAGGCTTACTTTGTTCATTTTTATTTTGCTTTGGTTAGTTGATCGTAGCAACTGATGATGACGCAAGGTGTGTGTCGAAACAATTGTTTTGCCTAAAGAATTTAATAAAGACGAAAACCATTAAACATTGTTAAAATATAAACGACTTTAAGGTGTTTCAATTTCCTTTTATAGTGTTGTGAGTCGTTTAGCGCTCAAAACTAATCATTTAGTTACTGGTTCAAAAGATATGTGCAAAAAGGTCGCGCAAGGTATGGGTACGTAGGTAGCAAATACACTGGTATAACTGGGTTTTGTATTTTATATGCAGCTGCAAGGGTTGTTTTCACACAAGGTGTTGTTATAAATGCTGCCTGTTGATATTTTTATTATTGTTTTGGTGCTCAAAAGTGTAAGAAGTGAAAATATAAGTGAAAATAAATATAACTGAAACTATAAATAACTGGAAATTGCTTCAAGAAGAAACGAATATTTATCAAGTGCAGCATATAGAAGGTAAAAAATGTAAAATAAACAACAATGTAAACATATACTAATTTTTTTTATTATGCAGGCTAACTGAGGAACAGCGAGAATCATATATACAATCTTTATTTGATGAAATTTGTAACGATGACGCTCCCTATGACATTGAAATTGATGATGACGATGCTGAAGTTTCGCAGTGCCGCAGAAGTATTACTTGATTATTCGGACTATGAGGATGATGAAGAAAAAGAAGTAGAAGAAAGTAATGAATTACCTGCTAGTGACGAAAAATTTGTTGCACGTGATGGTACTGAGTGGATGAAAGAACCAAATGTAAGTCGTCAGGTACTCAGACAAAATATTATAAGAGAACGTCCTGGACCAGCTAGATGCACTGAAATGTTGTCAATAGAGCAAACATTCAAATGTTTCATGAACGTTCAAATGGCTGATATAATTATGCGCCACACAAATAAATTAGCAAAAGAAACTTATGATGCTTACTGCATGCACATCCACACACAACTCCTAAGTCATGGACGCCTGTGTCAATAACAGAGCTGTATGCATTTTTTGGCATAATTATTATGACTGGTGCGAGCCATAGAAATGGAGAACATGTTCGAGATTTATGGAGCGTCAAAAACTATCCTTTATATCGCGCCACAATGGGAGTCAACCGTTTCTGTTCGATATTGCGGTTCCTAAGATTTGACGATAAAAACACTCGTGCAACACGCTTACTAACTGATAAATCAGCACCGATCAGTGAGTTGTGGACGATGATGAACAATAATCTTGCGATTGATGAACAATTATTTCCTTACCGTGGACGCACACGGTTTACGCAGTACATACCGTCAAAACCTGCTAAATATGGTATCAAGGTTTGGTGGATTTGCGACGCCACAAATGCATATCCACTGCATGGACAAATATATACTGGCCAAGCAGAAACTGGTAGGGAAACGAACCAAGGCGAACGAGTGGTGAAGGATTTGTCTGCCAAATACCAAGGAAGTGGCCGAAACATTACAATGAACAATTTGTTTACGACCTTGCCAGTTGCAGAACTGCTTCTCACCTGGAAACTCACGATCGTTGGAACTTTGCGCAAATCATATATTCCTCAAGAAATGAAGCCGCACAAAAACAGGACAATTGGTTCAACGACATTTGGCTTCAAAAATAATGTGACAATGTGCTCTCATGTTCCCAAAAAAAAAATAAAGCAGTAATTTTGCTTTCGACCATGCATAATGATGCTGAAATAGCTGACAGTGGGAAACCTGAAATAATTGAATATTATAATCGTACCAAAGGTGGTGTTGATCGAATGGACCAACTGTTTGCGGAATATCCAACACAAAGACAAACAAAACGATGGCCACTAGCGATGTTCTGCAACATGTTGGACATTACAGCTCTTGCAGCCTACATTGTCTACGATTTGAATAACCCTATGTTGCCTTGGAGATCAAACAAGCGTAAGCTGATCCTGCGCAGCTTGGCTGAAGCATTGTGTATGCCCATTATTGAAGCCAGAGCCATAAATCGTCAAGTGAAGCGAAATTTTTCGACTAAAATTGCTATTGAAGCATATTTCAACCGACCGGTGGAATCAATGGTGTCAACAGCAGCAATCAACATCTGCCGCAGCGCGCACGCCAAAACCTGTGTGCGGATCTTGCTATTTATGTTACGCACAAGAGGAAAAACGCCGTAGAAAAACCAGAAAGCTGTGCGCCAAATGTAAGAAGCCAATGTGTCTTGAACATTCGGTCACATCAACAAATTGCTCTATTTGCCATGATTTTCCTTAGATATAAGATGCATTTTTATAATTTTTATAATAAAAGTCAATAATCTAATGTGTGAAATGAATATTTTTAATTTTTCAAATAAAAAAATAATATAAAAAATGTTTTTTTGATTATTATGAGGATTTTTACTATTGGGGTACAAACGTATCCCGGGTGTGTGTTTACGTATATAATGTGTTTGGAAGGCTGTAGCTCCTGAACCAATGGTCCGATCTGGTTCAAATTTTGAATTTGAACTCAAAAATAAATAATCTTCCTAGATCCGAAGTTAGCGGTATAGCGGTTCAAAAGTTACAACACTTCAAAGTTGAAAGTGGATACATTTGTACCCGGGTGTGTGTTCTAGGGTTAAAGCAATATTTTGGATTTTTTTTTTGTATAATGCATTGTCAGCGAAACCTGAACGATGGTGAAAATTTCAAAATCCCAGCTCAATGGGAAGTTAGTTCAAAATCCAAAGCAAAATCTTTGGAAATGAAACTTTTCAAATATCTCTACCCGTGCGCCTCCTATCGGAATTATTTTTTTGTTATATTGCGTGCGGCCAGAAAACTAAACAACGATGAAAATTTCAAGATTCTACCTCAACGGGAAGTTCGTTGAAAACCAAATTAATAATTAAAAAAATTCTTTGAACATTTCGAAATTGATTAAGTAATACACTCGCTAAATATCAGCTAAAGCGGTCCATAATTAGGATTTTCAGTTTTTATTACCTCGATCTCTGCTCCACCTAGCGGAATTTTTTTTAGGAAAATATTTCTTTTCATAGTAGTAATAGATGTTCCGAATTTCAGCCAAATCGGACCATAAATGCGATTTTTGAAAATATAGCGACCCACGCGCCACCTATCGGAGTTTTTTTCTTCATAATATGGCATTGTCATCGCGACCTGAACTGTGGTGAAAATTTCAAGACCCTAGCACAACATGAAGTTGGTTCAAAATCGAATGCAAAAATCCGGGCACAAGAACGACGAAAGCGACCTAATAAAAACATTTTAATAATTCATAAAAAATATGTACATACATAAATATTCACTTACACAAACATACAAATATATAAGTGAAGCAAGAAGTTCTTTTGTATAAATGGAGTGTGGTTGCTAAGTGACCTTGCTCAATCCCGACTCTTGCGTCCTCGTTCGTGCACTCTGGGCAACCTAGGCTACCTAGGCTCGCGGCAGAAAGAGAGGGAGCCCCGGTGGGGCCACTCTGACATACATGGTTTAAGGGCTCACCGAGGTTTTTTGCGTAGCGTCTGTTCACCATGAGGTGCTGCTGCAAGCGGGCGTCTGTCTAGAAGCAAGCGGCTCGCTATATAAATGTGTAAATATTTTCCAAAACCCCGAAGCGGGTTGTGCGCTGGGTTTGAGACCCGCCACGTAAAAAACTTAATTCCAATGAAAAAAAATGCAAAGCCTCGGATGAGAACCCCCTTTAATGTTGACGACCCGGCAAAACGAATAAGGCATAACGATTTGGATATTAGGGCATGTACCGGGAATGTCCGGACCCTTTCAAGGGATGGTACCGCTGCCCGACTGGTTGATGTCCTCGTAGGCGCAAAGGCCGACATCACCGCCCTGCAGGAAATGCGATGGACGGGGCAAGGAAAGACGACCATCGGTCCTTGTGACGTATACTACAGTGGCCAGACACGCGGCAAAGCGCGTGGTGTAGGATTCGTGGTGGGAAAGAGACTTCGCCGCCAAGTATTAGCGTTCACTCCTGTGGACGTGTGTCTCGCTGCGATCCGCATCAAGGCGAGGTTTTTCAACATAACATTTATCTGCGCCTATGCGCCGACTGAGGAGACGGACGACGCAGAGAAGGACTCCTTCTACGATAAACTTGAACAGACTTATGATCGCTGCCCCCAGCATGATATCAAAATCGTGCTCGGCGACTTTAATGCCAAGGTGGGCAAGGAAGGAGTCCTACAGTTGGAAAATTCAGTCTCCACGATATAACATCCCCCAACGGCACTAGGTTGATTGACTTCGCCGCTGCTCGCAATATGGTCATCAGTAGTACCAGGTTCCAGCATAAGCGAATACACCAAGCCACATGGCTGTCCCCTGATCAAAGAACTAGAAACCAGATTGATCATGTCTTGATTGACGGCAGACATAGCTCCACCGTTCTGGACGTGCGTACACTGCGTGGTCCCAATATTGACTCTGACCATTATCTTGTCGCAGCCAAGATACGCACACGCCTCTGTGCAACGAAGAAAGTGCGCACAGTAACGGAAGGAAAGTTTGACGTCGAGAAGCTGCGCATGACACAGACAGCTGATAATTTCACAACTCGACTCTCACACCTGCTAGCAGAGGGCAATCCTCGACCTAACGATGTAACCGAGCAATGGAAGCATATCTCTCACTCATTGCGTACCTCCGCTGAGGCCACTATAGGGTTCCAGCGAGCCCGCAAGAACAACTGGTACGATGAGGAATGCAAAACTGCCTCGAAAAAAAGGACGCTGCTTACAAGGAGACGTTGCGAACGGGCGCAACCCGCAGTGTATGGCAACAATATCGTGAGGCAAAGAAGGAAGAGAGACGCCTTTTCAGAAAAAAGAAAAGTGAGGCCGAAAGGCATGAGTGTGAGGAGCTTGAGATGCTGGCTGACAGGAATGATGCCCGAAAATTCTATGGAAAGATCCGGCGGATGACGGAAGAATTTAAGACCGGGGCAAGCTCCTGTAAGGGCAATAATGGCTACCTGGTAACCGACGTACAAAGTGTACTTAAATTATGGAGGGAGCACTTCTCCTCACTGCTAAATTGCGAGGAAGACGTCGAACCCGATACCCCAATCCCTGACGATGGAAAAGTCGTCCCACCACCTGACTATGATGAAGTGAGGATAGCTATATCCCGGCTCAAAAACAACAAAGCGCCTGGAAAAGACGGACTACCCGCCGAGCTGTTCAAACGCGGAGGCGAAGAGCTGGTAAAAAGCATGCATCAGCTGTTATGCAGAATATGGTCAGACGAATGCATGCCTCCGGATTGGAATTTAAGTGTGCTTTGCCCAATCCACAAGAAAGGCGATCCCGCTAACCGCACCAACTACCGCGGAATTAGTCTTCTTAATATCGCATATAAGGTTCTTTCTAGCGTGTTGTGTGAAAGGCTGAAGCCCATCGTAGACAAACTGATTGGACCTTATCAGTGTGGCTTTAGACCTGGTAAGTCTACCATCGACCAGATTTTCACGATACGCCAAATCCTGGAGAAGACCCATGATAAGAGAATCGACACTCACCATCTCTTTGTCGATTTTAAAGCCGCATTTGACAGCGTAAAAAGGAGTTGCCTGTATGCCGCCATGTCTGGATTTGACTTCCCTGCAAAGCTTATACGGCTTTGTCAAATGACGTTGAGCAATACCAACAGCTCCGTCAGAATCGGGAACGACCTCTCTGAGCCATTTGAAACCAAACGAGGCTTCAGACAGGGCGACTCCCTTTCGTGCGATTTCTTCAATCTGATGCTGGAGAAGATAATTCGAGCAGCAGAGCTAAACCGAAATGGTACAATCTTTTACAAGAGCGTGCAATTGCTGGCGTATGCCGATGATATTGATATCATTGGCCTTAACAACCGCGCCGTAAGCGCTGCCTTATCTGGACTGGATAAGGAAGCGAAAAAAGTGGGTCTTGCCGTGAACGAGGACAAGACGAAGTATTTGCTGTCATCAAAGAAAGAATCGGCGCACCTGCGCCTTGGCAGCCATGTCACTGTTGATAGTTACAAATTTGAAACTGTGAGGGACTTCGTCTATTTGGGAACCAGTATCAACACCGAAAATAATATCAGTCTAGAAATCCAGCGGAGAATCACTCTTGCCAACAAGTGCTACTTTGGACTGAGTAGGCAATTGAGAAGTAAAGTCCTCTCTCGAAGAACAAAGATGACGCTCTATAAGTCTCTCATCATACCTGTCCTGATGTATGGCTCAGATTCATGGACAATGTCAAGAGAAGATGAGATAGCCCTTGGAGTATTTGAGAGAAAAGTTTTCCGGAAGATTTATGGTCCTTCCCGTGATGCCAACGGCGAGTATAGAAGGAAATTTAACGATGAGCTGTACGAGCTCTACGCAGATCTGACCATAGTCCAGCGAATTAAAGTCCAAAGACTCCGCTGGCTGGGCCATGTTATGCGAATGGACAAAGAAGCTCCAGCACAGAAGGTTTTCCTATCGTCGCCTGAATTCGGCAGCAGAGGAAGGGGGAGGCCTCGACTGAGATGGAAACAACAGGTGGAGGATGACTTGAACTCCCTTGGGGTTTCCAATTGGCGTCCGTTATCGCTAAAAAGGAATGACTGGCGTGCTATGATACGAAACGGCCAAAATCGCTTAGGCGGTTAAGCGCCAATAAATGATGATGGTGTATTCATGCACATAAATATCCCTGGAGGAAAAATCTCGAGATCTTTCGTACTAGTTCGTCATCAAATGGTCGAACTACACCCTAAACAGAAGACTGACGCTTTTGAACATTCAGTCAATTATTTTTAAAAAGGTATATGTAATCTGGAATGATAATGATGATAAATGTAACGGTGTAATTTACAACTTGATAATAGTATACTGTACGATAGTAAATCAACTGTCAAATGCCCATAAATGACTACGTCGCCCATTGTGGACGAAATTTATTAATCCCGGACATCTCTCTATGGATAATAACCGCTTAATTTTTGATCAATTGATCATTACTAGTCTCTTTTGGACATAGTTGGTATGCCTATGTTTTAATTTGTGTAGCATACTTATAGTGTTCAAATAGAACTATCCGACCGTACCCGTAGAGTATCAAACGAGAAATGTCCGACACTACCCGTTTAGATATAAAATATGGTTGCCAGACGTCCCCACTTTCGGAGATTTGTCCCCGATTTCGACGATTTGTCCCCGCGTCCCCGCTTATACTCTAAATGCCCCCGCTTCAACGATTTACCAGCACTAATGTAATGGTCAATTGATTGGCATCGGATGTTCCGCACATATTATACACAATTCCGCCCATCATGGATTGGAGCAGTTTGTTCTATTTGATGGCAATTGTATTGTGTACTAATTGTACGAACTCTTCTCTATTTACACTGTTCGAACAACGGAATTAAAATCCTTTTGCGAATTCGTTGAGACGGATTATAAAAATCTGCTCAATCATTGTAAAACGCGCTGTGTTGCGAATAATCTGGCAATACGGTTGACATAAATCCCACAACTACAATATAAATCCCACTGTTCCTCGCATCAGGAATATGCATACGTGTCGTTCGCTGATTGGCTGATTAAATCAGGTGATCGAATATGTGAAGAATTTTGGTATACGAAAGCTGTGCGATGGGAGATGAACTCAGTACGTAAACAATAGCAGAAAGTTACGATTTATACGATTAAATTTTTTAATCCTTGTAATATTAATTGAAATAAATATTGGATTGCAAAAAATTTTCGAGTTTGTTTTTAACATTTAAAAAAATTTAATCTGCCTTAACTTACGTACTGATTTGAGATAAATTCATATTAACATTACAATGTTCCCACTAACTGGACTGGCTACAAGTGCAGTTGATGAACAACATTGCGCATAGCTCTAGGGCTGTCACTAATCTCGTGGATTCAAATTATAATATTTGGCCCAGCAGCACCGCAATGGAAATCAACATTCCTACACAAAGGGATTACGCCGGTAATAGCGCCGGTTTACAACAATATACTTTCGCGGCACAGCCTAGCCACTCTAATGCTGGAGACCCTTTTGGCACGTCTCTCACAGCAAGTGAACAGCATGCTGCCGCAGCCGGTCAAGCAGCACACCAGGGGCAACATACATCCAGCCCCGCTAACTCGCTAAATTCTTCTGCTTCTCTACGGCTCCGTCGACAAGCCGAACTGTTACATGGACAGAGCGAAATTTTAAGGCAAAGGGAAGCAGTGCTTAGAGCAGAGTATAGTTTTTATGATCGCATCGATGCAATGAACTTCGATGATGACCTAGATGAAGGGCAATACACCTCAACGTCGGTGCCAAATACAGGTCCACATGCAACGCAGGCATTGCAATTACCTCCAAGCTGTATTGCACCGGTTAATACAAATGTTCTTAGTAGCAGTGGACCTGCACCAAATAGCGCCTTTATAAGAACGGCGATTGCACAGCAACCAGGTGATCTACCACCCACAGTTCTTCAATCTCTTTTAGATAGAATACATTCGCTTGAGCAGCAATTACGAGTAATCAGATAATTTCACCGCCGCAGCCAGCGCAATCTTCTTTTCCCAGAGCTCCTCTCGCCTCTCGTAATAGCCTAGTCAAAGAGTTGCCCAAATTCGATGGTAAGCCAACCGAGTGGCCGTTGTTTTATGCTGCTTATAATCAATCGACTGAGGTGTGCGCATTTTCTGTCGAGGAAAATGTTATAAGACTGCGCCAAGCTCTGAAAGATCCTGCTCGCAATACAGTTAAGAATTTGTTACTGCACTCGTCTTGTGTAAATCAAATAATTACCACTCTTCAAATGCGATTTGGACGACCCGAACTTATAATAAGCCTTCTACAGTGACAAATTTGTGATTTGCCACCACCGTCAGAAAACCAACTAGAATCAATTGTGGATTTCGCCGTTGAAGTGCAGAACATCTGTGCAACAATGTCGGTATCAGGATTAACCAATCATCTCAACAATCCTGAACTCGAGCAAAAGCTTGTCTCAAAACTACCTGGACTGCTACCAGCTTATTGCGGGATGCATAAAAGAACACTGGTGAACTGTAATTTACAACAC
This sequence comes from Campiglossa producta, assembly GCA_964058755.1. Taxonomy (NCBI): domain Eukaryota; kingdom Metazoa; phylum Arthropoda; class Insecta; order Diptera; family Tephritidae; genus Campiglossa; species Campiglossa producta. The sequence goes on from CAXKVI010000001.1 coordinate 76,854,788, forward strand.
TTCAGCGACTGGATTTTTCAGATAGCACAAGGAGCCAACTGTGTTATTGTACTAAAAGAAGAACAAAAACAACAACCAAACGAATCATCAAAGGTACGCAAACGTGGCGCAATTAATCATCATTTTAATACGGTAAGCTGTATCGTTTGCAAAGACAATTGTAGCCACCTTTCTAATTGCCCCTCTTTCAAGGTAATGTCTCGTAGCCAAAAATGAGAACTCGTTCGCAAATTTAGGTTATGCCACCGATGCTTGAAGAAGCATTCTGCAGGCGATTGCAAATCGGCGGCAACTTGCAACATTAATGGTTGTACCCGTAATCATCACCCTACTTTACACAACGCAGATATAGGTACTAGCGCAATCACTCCAAAAAACAATAAGGTAGATCCACAAACGAAAACTGCCAACGTAAATATGCACATTGTGGGTGGGGGTAGCACTCTATTTCGTGTGCTTCCCGTAGTGCTGCATTCTGGTAGCCGCAGTGTATCAACGTACGCGTTCATCGACGATGGCTCGTCCCTTACACTTGCCGACGAAGAGCTAATAAAAGAGTTAAACGTAAATGGAACTCCGCAACCAGTCGCTCAACGCCGCCGAACTACAGTCTAATTTAAAACATTTAAAGGGCTTGCCACTGCACTCGTACTCAGCTGTCACACCCCAACTATTGATTGGATTGAATAACGCGGCGCTTGGATCTCCATTGAAATCCCTATATGGTAACGAAGATGAGCCAATAGCCGAGAAATGCAAACTCGGGTGGACATTAAAGGGTCAAGCTCCAGGTATGGGCCATGATCGTTTACACTATGTCTATCACATTTGCGACTGCTCTAAAGAAGCGGAGCTGCTTCAGTTAACAAAATCTTACTTTTGCCTCGATAACCTAGGCGTTTTAGCTAACACGGCTGCATTAATTTCGAAGGAAGATGAACTGGCAATAAAGCAGCTAGAAAAGTATACCAAACGCATTGGCAATCGATTCGAAACTAGTCTTTTATGGAACCATCATGAAACGCCTTTACCTCGCGCACAATGCCTACGTAAAAAGATGCAACGTGAGCCCAAGTTGGGTGAGACACTTCAGCAAAAGATTGATGACTACTTACAAAAGGGGTATGCTAGACGCATGACAGCACTCGATGTCACCTGTAAGAAATACTGGTATCTTCCGGTGTTTGCAGTAACCAACCCCAATAAGCCGGGTAAGGTTCGCCTTGTGTGGGACGCTGCCGCCAAAGTTGACGGCGTGTCCTTATATGCCATGCTCCTTAAAGGGCCTGACTTGACAACTCCTCTTCTGTCAGTATTATTCAAATTTCGGCAAAACATAATAGCTATATCGGGTGATATAGCTGAAATGTTTCACCAGGTTTTTATGCGTTTTTTGTGGTATGAGCCTAATGCCTGCGAGCCAACAACATTCGTAATGACGGTCATGACCTTTGGAGCTACATGCTCACCCAGCTGTGCCCAATATGTAAAAAATAAAAACGCGGAAGATGTTCGTCACGTTCATGAGATGGGAGGCTTCCAATTTAGAAATTTTATGTCAAATTCACGTCAGGTGCTAGCCGCTCTAAACGAAACTTTAACCGACGCCATGTGTCTGGATCTTGAAAGGGAGCTGCCAACCGAGAAGGTATTAGGCATGTGGTGGATAACCGCCAGTGACCATCTCGGATTTCGCGTTTCTGCCAAGTATAGGGACTCTGATATTTTCATCGATCATCGATGGCCAACCAAGCGTGAAGTCCTTAGCTTGGTCATGACAATATACGACCTAATTGGGCTGATAGGTTTCTACGTTGTATACGCCAAAGTCATCTTGCAGGAAATATGGAGAGTTGGATGTGACTTGGATGACCCCATTTTAGATGACCAATTTGTGAAATGGCTAAGATGGCTTAAACTTATTCCGAAAATAGAAACGCTGAAGATCCCGCGCTCGTATATACGCCTTGAGTTTGGGGGTTCACCTCGCATTGAGTTGCACACCTTCGTCGACGCAAGTGAGAGCAGCTATGCGGCAGTCTGTTATTTGCGATACTCCTATAACAATTCAGTTGACTGTAGGCTAGTCGCCAGCAAAACAAGGGTAGCTCCACTTAAACTGACTTCGATACCTCGCCTAGAATTAAAATCTGCACTTTTGGGATCACGCCTCGCCAAACACGTTATCGAATCACATTCTATACATATTGACTGCTCCGTATATTGGTCAGAGTCACGAACTGTATTGGCCTGGCTGCATACTGACCATCGTCGCTATAAACAGTTTGTGGCTTTCCGAGTCAGTGAGATTTTGGAACTGACTGACGTCAGCCAATGGCGTTGGGTACCAACGGCAGAAAACGTGGCTGATGAAGCTACCAAATGGCAAGGCGATCCAGAATTTTCTAACGACAGTCGATGGTTTAAGGGGCCGTCTTTTCTGTACCTTCCCCGCATCGAATTGCCCTTACCTGTACAAAAAGGTAATTTTTCGACAGAGGAACTTCGACCACAGTTTGCTGGCGTCCACAGTTTACCTGCCGAAAATTTTATTGGGCCTAAACCAGAGAACTTTTCGTCTTGGAACCGTTTTAATAAATCAACTGCTATGACCTTTTATTGCGCTCGCATTTGGTTGAAAGTGGTACGTAGTAATCCGCCCGTATTTCTCTTCACAGCCTGCCTGGCTCTCAACCACATTCCGGGCTCCTGGAGAAGCGCCACGGTAGTGTTTATCCCTAAGGCTGGGAAGGCATCCCACTACGAGCCAAAAGATTACAGACCGATCAGTCTCTCGTCCTTTGTACTCAAAACCTTTGAGAGGATACTAAGCGACTACCTTTCAACGACTATTGATAGCAACCTTATCTCTAGCTATCAGCATGCATACACCAAGAGTAAATCAACAGAAACTGCTCTGCACAGCCTAGTATCTGTCATTGAGAAATCGCTGTGTGAAAAGGACTACTGTCTCGTGGCCTTCTTAGACATTGAGGGGGCTTTCAACAATATAAGCCCGGAGGCGATCAACTCCACTCTAACTAATCTGGGCGTAGATAGACCTCTAACTGGTTTAATTGACCAACTTCTAAGAGGAAGGAAAATAGCTTCTTCACTTGGTACTGTCGAGTTATCACGTTATGTCACAAGGGGAACGCCCCAGGGTGGTGTTCTTTCCCCGCTTTTATGGAACCTCACAGTCAACTCGATGCTACGTGACACAAGCTGGGGGGGCGGGAAGATAGTGGCATACGCAGACGATTTAGCTATTGCATTCAGAGGCAAGTTCCCACAAACTCTGTGTGACCTGATGCAAGTAGCACTGCGAGAGGTTTCGAGGTGGTCCTCTCGCTGCGGACTTAGTATCAACCCGGGGAAAGTGGAACTTGTCCTCTTCACCAACCGGTACAAAATACCGCCACTAAGCCTACCAGAACTAGATGGCACGCGCCTGGGCTTGTCGGATAAGGCCAAGTTTCTAGGCATAGTTCTGGACAGGAAACTGAATTGGAAGGAGAATGTTCTTCAGCGCCAGAAGAAAGCTTGCATCGCTCTTTACACATGCAAAAGAGCCATTGGCAAAAAATGGGGGCTCAGCCCTAGAGTATGCAGTTGGATCTACACGGCCATCATTCGCCCAATCATGCTGTATGGAGTCGTCGTATGATGGCCGGCACTGAGCAAGACAACATACCTGAATCTGTTGCGGAAAGTCCATAGATCCTATATGATCTGTATAAGCGGTGCGCTAAGGACAACGCCCAACGAAGCCCTCCAGGCCATTCTGGGCATTTTGCCACTTGATCTGGAAGGGTTTCGGTCAGCGGCGGCATCAGCTCTGCGCCTAAGAGAAACCTCCAGTTGGGGTGCGGGTACTATTGGACACTCCAGTATTCTGGAATCTTACAGCTTTCTCCCTCTAAGCACAGATCGTTGTGCGACCACTACAGTCGGGGATAGCTGCTTCAAAATAAACATTCCCAGCAGAGAAGACTGGGAGAGGACGGATTGGTGTCCCGAAACAAATGGTGGCACTTCCATATACACCGACGGCTCGAAGTTGGACGGCAGAGTTGGAGGAGGGGTTTATTCAAGGGATTTGGACCTTGAACTCTCCTTCAGACTACCTGATCATTGTAGCGTCTTCCAGGCGGAAGTCTCGGCAATCCGGGACGCCGCGGCCTGGTTAAGCAAACGTGTTATCGGAGGAGATATCACTATTTTCAGCGATAGCCAGGCGGCAATCAAATCCCTTGGCTCATACACGTTCAACTCTGAACTGACGCTCAGCTGTCGTCGATCTCTTCAGGAGATGGCCCAACAGAACCGCGTAAACCTCATATGGGTCCCGGGACATAGGGACATTGAGGGAAACTGTAAGGCAGACGAGCTTGCCAGGCAGGGCACGACCAAGCAGGTTCTTCGGGATAAAGAGCGCTTAGGTATGCCGTTTGCCACATGCAAACTAATGCTGAAGGAGCACACACTCCGTCAAGCCAACGAAAGATGGCTGCAATCCCCAGGGTGTCGGATATCGAAGCAAACCTGGCCAAAATGGGATCTTAAAAGGTCTAGACGCATTTATGCTCTAACTAGGAGGGAAATCTGCATATTGATAGGGGTATTAACCGGTCACTGCCTCATTGGTAGGCATGCAGAAAGGCTAAGTGTGCCCTACCGACGATGCTGCAGGAGTTGCAAAGATGATGAGGAGGAGGAAACGGTGGAGCACCTCATCTGCAACTGTCCGGCTTTAAGCGGCGTGAGAACGCGCTTTTTGGGAGTTCCGTTCCTAGATAGTCTAAGCCAGATCGCGGAACTGGACATAAAGGACTTGATGGGCTTCATAAAGTCATCTAAGTGGTTCGAGGAGGAGTAACGGTGTCGGTTTAGGAGTGTCAGTCCCGGGATTCTGCTATGTGGAAAATCCCAACATCTCAGGGATTTTCCATATGGCTGGGTCCCGGGGCTGACTTTCCTTGTGTTGGTGGTATCACAACGGGCCTTCAAAACTGGCCTAAGTGTGCCTCTGCGGCAGCCACTTGAACCTACCTACCTAATCCGCCCGCATATGGTATGCCAAGCAGCGACGATTTCGGTAAGGCGGAAAGTTATCTGTGGAAAAAAGCCCAGCATGATGTTTTCAAAGAAGAAATAGCTTCGCTATCAACTGGGAAGATCATTGCAAAACCAGCGATATATACAAATTATCACCCTATTTAGACGGCTACGGTGTTTTGCGAGTAGATGGGCGTGTAAAGGTTGAAGGGCGGCCAGATCCAGTTTTACTGCCACACAGTCACCATATTACGCGCTTGATTATTAACGATTTTCACATTAAATATCATCACTGTAACATGGAAACCGTTGTCAACGAAATACGCCAAAAATATTGGGTACCAAAGCTTCGCATCGCAACCAATACGGTTCGTCGACATTGTCAAACATGTAAAAATAGAACCGTTGAACCACAACCACCTAGAATGGCATGTTTGCTTCTAGTTCGTACGGCGCATTTCTGCCGTCCGTTTTCCTATGTAGACGTTGATTATTTTGGGCCTCTTCTTGTGGCAGTTAAGAGAAGCACGGAGAAAAGGTATGGCGTACTGTTCACCTGCTTGACAACCAGAGCAGTACATCTGGAAATAGCTTATTCACTGTCCACTGACTCTTGTATATTAGCCGTACGAAATTTTATAGCGCGCAGAGGGAGTCCCTTGGAGATATGGAGTGACAATGGCACAAATTTAAAGGGTGCTGAAAGAGAAATGAGATCCGAGTTTAAGCTCCTGGATCAGAATCTCCTGATAAAAACCTTTACTTCCGCTTAATCTGAGTGGCATTTTAAACGATGAAATAAAAAAGTCATAGATGTGCCCTTTTTGCATATAAAGCCAAGTACTATCATCAAAGATGTGGAATTTCGCCGGCAACATGCAATTGGCTTGCCGTGAAATGTTGTTAGCTATTTTCATTTTTTTATTTCATTAATTCTTTGTTTTTTTATCTCTATTCTGTTATTTTTCCATTTTCAAGGGTCAATATCAACAAATGTCACTTTTCGCACTATTTTAAATCACATGGACAATTAAAAAAGTCGTGAAAAGTGTTGCTAATGCCATATTGCGCAATATTTTCAGGTCGTGAACTCAGTACTAGGAATGGGATCCCGGGATTCCGCGATCACGGGATCCCGACCCTTTTTAAGCGCCCGGGATTTTCGGGATGTGAGAACAAAATCCAATAAGAGGCGTGGTGAATGTTTCAAATTTTTTTTTATTATTTTTAAATAATATCTACCATTATTAAACTGTTTAATACATTTATATTAATAAATTAACAATATACTTTGAATATAATACACTCTCCGAAGTGGCTGTAAGGGCACCCAGTTTATGCAATTTCGACAAATTTACGTTTCTGCAGATTTGTTGCCCATTTGATTTTACATAGCGTAATGGGATGTTAGTCTTAAGATTGTAAAAAATTTCCGTGAATTTGGCAATTTTTTTTCTGACGAGCTTAAGTAATTTTTCCTTAAAACAAATTAAAAGTATAAAAGTGTATGTAAGAAAACGTTAAGAAAAATAAATTTCAAAAATCAGAGACATTTTTTTAAATCTTATGATTAACACCTTATACTAGAATCAAACAGCCAACAAAATAGCACACTTCAAAATATTCTAAACACTCTGATAAGAAACTAAGAACTTTGATAAAAATTTAGCCGAATTTTCTCGAATTTCGCATAGTTTTTTGGAACCTAATTTCTAATTTATAAACCAGATTCTGATACATTATTCTATAAGAAATTAGCTAAAAATATTTTTCTGAACTGCAAGATTTCTAAGTCATGGTTGCACTTATAGCTGCTTTGAGGTATATAAAATTAAAAAAGTACAATGAATTTTTGAGCATGTAGGAATTCAACTACTAAAAAAAAGGATACTTAATAAGTTATTTATAATTTATAGCTTTCTATTGAAGTGTATTATTTTCTTTTTTTATTCAAATGAAATACATTAAAAGTAAATAAAAAATATAAGTGATAATTCAATTCTTCGTTATTTATTTAAAAGTTGACAGTTTCACAAACTATTTCTCCAGTCTTTTTCAAGCAAACCTGTTAGGAATAACGAGTACCCTAATCCTGGGACTAATCCCGGGATTTGTAAAATCATATCCCGAAAATCCCGGGATGGCCAAAACCCGAAAAATTGACATCCCTACTCAGTACTACTTTGGACACCTTGCCGCGGTACGAGGGCTTAAGTCGATAGCCACAGGGCTACGCTGCCCTTGTGATCATAGCGCCGCCCGGTACTACATCACGACGCGCCGACGACAGAGATCTTCCCCCTCCCAATCAAGGGTGTTATGCGACCACTTGCCCATTGGACGTTTGCCGGGAGGCAAATCGTGGTTGTAATCGAACGGAGCCTCTCTGATACCGGGCCGCCTCGGAGAGTAACTATGGCATTACCGCGGTATAGGGCTCTGCCGCGGGGGACGACACATTCCCCTTACTCTTCCCTTGACCCTAAGCTGGCCTTGCCCGGCGAGGGGTCGTACGAACAAGATGAACAATAAGAATAAAAACATTAAAACTAAAGATACGGCAACTACGTATACTGCACAGCAGAGGAGGACAATGCTGGAGCAAGCGAGAACGCAACGTTGGAGGACAACCTCCATTTCAATATCAGCCGACAGCGATGACAACTACGGGTCGATTATCTCTGGATAATAAGGGCGCAATCCCAAATCAAGTACCGGTACAAACACAGTGAAGCCAACAACGGCTGATGCTAAACCTCTATCAAGTGCCGGTACCGAAACCAATTCCTTAACGTCTGTGGCAGTGGTCTCGCGACCTGGCCCCAGAGATCCAAATTAGGGAACGACCGCGATGGCAACTACGGGTCGAAATTCCTCCCAAAGGACATCTCCCAGTCGCTCTGGGTACTTGGACCAAAGAGCGGCAGCAAGGATCCTGAAGAATGCCAGAAAGACAGCTCTGTTACCGAACTTCCAATGCAATTATGCGCCAAAGAAGGTTAATGGAAATCCCTTCAAACGCCAGAGATCGGACGTGGACTTAAAACCTCATCCGAAGCGGCAGCAGAACTCCACGTAGTGGGTAAACTAAGCTTTGCTGAAGTGACCAAGGACAGGATCCTCATAGGCGTCATTGATCGAGGTAACGAAAGCTGGGCCATCCCTAGGGACCAGTTGCGGTACGTCCAGAACGCGATCGGTAATGCTCTTCTTGACATTATGGATGAGTGTCCGGGTGCCACAGCGATGGGTTCTGATGCGGGATGGCACCAGGGCCGACTCAAGGTATTCGCTTGCAAGGATGCAAAAACTGTTGCACTGTAAGACGGGGTGAGATCTACCAAGGGCCAAGAATCGAGGTTGTCGACTGGACGGACATTCCGGCCCGGGCAAGGGCATGGATTCCTGCCATCCCTGCTGAACCTGAGAGAATTCTCAGGATGCTGCGGATCATGAACCCGTCTCTCCCGACGTAGGACTGGAGTGTCAATCTGGTTGAGGGCGCGGTAGGGCCTTATAGGCAGGTGGTCTTCACCTTGAATAAGGAGGCACCCGAGCCCCTTAAACGGTGCAATGGACGAGTGCACTACGGCATGGGTCAGATCGTGATCCACGTGTACCGTGGCTGCTCCGGAGGACTCGGACATCGCAGTGCCGGAAGAGGAGTCGGAGATGTCCGACTCGGAAAGTATGGTATCTCCCACGTCAAATGGCGAAGGGGCAGTGAACACCTCGGAGATGGGAGACAGCTGGGCAGGGAAGACCTCAACGTCACGGTGATAGCAGCTAGTCCTGAGCGCACCAATGCCGATACAGCCATAGTAATTAGGGTTTCCGGCACGCCAAATCGTGGTCTGAACAACTCGTCCTTGAGAAAAAAGCCTCCAAACGAGGTAGAACTCGACGATACGGCGGTGGCAGGGAAGTCTGAGCGCTCTCATGTTGGTGGTGCTTCAGATAAACCTGCACAAATCTAAAGCAGCCTTGGCTGCTTTAATCAGTCGTCTTTCTAAAGGCGACGTGGATGTGGTACTCATCCAAGAACCCTGGGGCAATAGCTCAAGGATTTGCGGTCTGGGGACTAAGGGTTTTAAGCTTATCCGAGCCAGCGAGGGGGGCAGGGTTAGAGCCTGTATTTTGGTTAAGTCTGAGCTGAACGCCTTTCTCTTGACCAACTATAAAAATGGTGAAGTTACTGATGTCAATTTAACGGTCGACAGTACCAGCCTGACGATGGCGTCGTTCATATGCCCTACGATGCCGAATAGCCTCCCCCACAGAGGGAGGTAAAAGACCTGGTGGCAAATTTTTCCATGGGTCATCTTATTATCGGAACTGACGCTAATGCTCATCACGTCCAGTGGGGAAGCTCCGATATCAATGCTAGGGGAGACTCGTTGTTTGACTATTTATTAACAACTAACCTGGTAGTTTGCAACGTGGGCAACGAGCCTACGTTTATCACTAAAACCCGCAGGGAGGTCATAGACCTCACTATTTGCAGCGAAGGCGCTTATGAGTGGGTCAGAAAATGGGGTGTTCTTGATGAACCACCGGTACATAGAACTAGTTCTAGACTTTTCTGTTGAGCAGTCGGTTATGAAACGCAACCCACGTAACACTAACTGGCAGCTACACAATGAAATATTAGCTAGGGACCTACCAGCTCTGCCCCCATAAGTCCCCTCATCAGTGGGGGAGTTGGAGGATCTGGTAAAGACTTTTACAACGGCGCTCTCAAATGCCCTAGAGCAGGCTTGCTCAGTGCCAAAACCACGCGGTAAACATAGGCCGTATTGGTGGTCCTACGACCTGGACTCGCTCCGCAAATCATGTAGCACACAATTTAATAAGGCCAAGAGCCTTGGCACGGAGACTCAATGGCTCGAATATAAAGTTAAACTTAGGGCCTACAAAAAACTCTGAGGCAGGCGAAGAGAGTATCGTGGAGAAATTTCTGCACTGGGGTCGAAAATGTCAACGATACAGCGAGACTTAGACGAGTTCTCTCAAAAACTCAAACAGCCACAAGCTATTTGAGCAAACCTGACGGCTCCTGGACCAGCAGGGAGGGGGAAACCCTAGAGCTGCTCTTGAATACGCATTTCCCAGGAAACTAGCATGAGGAACCCTTAGCATCTACAGCAAACCTGGCTGTAAACATACCCATCACGGAGGAAAAGGTTAGGTGGGCGGTTAAAAGATTCGAACCGTTCAAGGGTGCCGGGCCAGACGGGATTATTCCCGCACAACTCATAAACACGTTGGAGACATCAGCCAAATGGCTGGTATTTCTCTATACAGCCTGCCTGGCTCTTAGCTACATTCCGTGCCCCTGGAGAAGTGCCACAGTAGTGTTTATTCCTAAGGCGGGGAAGGCGTCCCATTCGGAGCCCAAGGACTACAGGCCGATCAGTCTCTCGTCCTTTGCACTCAAAATCCTCGAGAGGATAATAAATGACTACCTCTGCACTACTATTGATATCAACCTTATCTCTAGCATGCAAATTAAACGAAATCCTTTGGAAAAAGGATTTTTAAAAAAGTTTATTTATTATATATATATTAACGGAGACAGTTAACCGGCGGAGGAGTCAGTAAAAACTCGTATATTCAAACTGAGCTGAACTGAAAAACTAACTTTGTGACGAAGTGTGACATGGGGGGAGGGGGGAGTAGCACTTACGTGATGTCACGTTATTTTTTGCATGTTTTCTAGCGTGCAACGTCCATGAACATTTTCAAATTTGGCATGTTTTCATTCTTTCGATTGGCAAATATTATTTAATAATTAATATAAATATTCTAAACATGTATTTTTTTAATGTACCACTTCTTTTACTGGGCACATAGGTATTTTCTTTTACAAATAGGTACCCTGAAAGTTTTCATGGAAGATTGTCGAGCAAGGTTACAAAGACACGTTTTGACCTCAGTATAAAAATTCTGAAAAGGGAAGTTTGACTATAGTTGAATGAAGCAATCGAAAAAAGTTTACGAGATCCGAAAAAAAAATGTTCAGACTTGCCTCAGAAAGCACCACTCATATTAATGTTTTTGACGATTTTAACATTTAATTTAGCTTCCATTCTAATATTTTTCTTATAAAACAGTAGCGTTAATTGTAGGAATTCGTTTTGCAGAAATTTCATCCATGCATAGCGTTAATAAAATGTATTATTATATTCTAGAAATTTCATCATGGCCGCAGGAGAAAAGTTTGAAAATACAGACCTATTTCGAAGCTACATAGGTACTTGAGTATTTTAGTAGTAAAATTTTGTTTTGTTCGTGTTTTTATTTGGAAACCGAAACCGGAACGAAAAACTACCAAAAATCGCGTGACGTCATATATGCACGACCCCTTAGATAGTTCCAAATTTTAGTTTCGATATTCACATAAGTTCTATTAGTACGTGGGTGACCGAGCTTGCTCGGTGCTATCAATTAAGTGCTAACTTTACTTACCAACCTTGTGAGGATGTGTTACACTCTCCTTTATATGTGGACAAGTTATTAAAATTTTGTAATTTTCGTAGCCGTAATGGACTTTTTGCGGACAAACCTACTTGAAAGTATTTTAGTTGGTATGTCAGCGAAAATACCTTTCATTTGATACCCATATTGGCAAATCTAGCTCCATAAATAAATAAAAATTAAATAGGTGGCAACCCTGTAAACCGCCCCAAGTGGCAACCCCAAAGTGTATAGTCTTATAATCAATCATACTATCTATGTGCCAAATTTCATCCCATTCGGTCAAGCGGTTCTCGATATAGTACCGGACCTACAAATATACAAATATACTCCGTTAAGGTGGCAACCCTAGGTGACAATCCTACTTGAAAATATTTTAGTTGATATGTCAGCGAAAATACCTTTCATTTGATACTCATATTGGCATATCTAGCTCCTTAAATAAAATATTTAAATTGGTGGCAACCCTGTAAACCGCCCAAGTGACAACCCCAAAGTGTATTGTCTTAGAATCAATCACACTATCTATGTGACAAATTTCATCCCAATCGGTCAAGCGGTTCTCGAGATAGTACCGGACCTACAAATATACAAATAATTAAAAACCTACAGTACCTCCACATTTATCATCATCATTCATTGGCGCTTAACCGCCTAAGCGATTTTGGCCGTTGTATATCCAAGCACCTCCACATTTATAAGTACGCCTAAATCTATGCCCATATTCCGTGAAGCATATGGAAAATATGACGCGGACTTATGTAAAAGATATGTAAATTGGCACACTTAAACAAAAAATAAAATCGAAATAGTACAGACTGTTTCGGGATCATTTCGGTGTCATATCATACGATGTCATTTCATATGATGCCATTTCGTATGATGTCTAATCATATGATGTAATATCATATGATGTAATATCATATGATGTCATATCATATGATTTCATATCATATGATTTCATATCATATGATGTCATATAACATGATGTCATATCATATGATGTCATATCATATCATGATGTCTAATCATATGATATCATATCATATGATGTGTAGCTCCATAAATAAAAAAATGTAAATTACATATGATGTCATATCATATGATGTCATATCATATGATGTTATATCACATGATGTCATATCATATGATGTCATATCATATAATGTCATATCATATGAATGTCATATCATATGATGTCATATCATATGATGTCTAGCTCCATAAATAAAAAAATTTAAATAGGTGGCAACCCTGTAAACCGCCCCAAGTGACAACCCCAAAGTGTATAGTCTTACCCCCTTATTCATAAAAAAGGTTAATTAAAGGTTTATTAAGCTCAAGCCAAGTTCTTGGGCACAGTTCTGGATAGGAAACTAACCTGGAAGGAGAATGTTCTTCAGCGCCAGAAGAAAGCGTGTATTGCACTCTACACGTGCAAAAGAGCCATTGGAAAGAAATTCGGGCTCAGCCCCAAAATATGCAAATGGATCTACACTGCAATCATTCGACCAATCATGTTCTATGGAGTTGTGGTATGGTGGCCTGCGCTGCGCAAGGCAACAAACCTTAATCTGCTAGGTAAAGTACACAGATCTTGCATGATCTGTATAAGCGGTACGTTAACAACAACGCCCAATGAAGCACTCCAGGCCATTCTTGGCATTTTGCCACTCGATCTGGAAGGGCACCGAGTAGCAGCAGCATCGGCTCTGCGTCTAAGGGAAACGTCCAGCTGGGGCGCAAGCACTACTGGACACGCCTGTATTTTGGGATCCTACAGCTTTCTTCCGCTGAGCACAGATCGCTGTGCGACAACAACAGTCGGAGATAGCGGTTTTAAAATCAACATTCCCAGCAGGGAATAATGGGAGAGCACGGATCGGAGTCCCGTCACTCATGGCGGCACTTCCATTTATACTGATGGCTCGAAGTTAGACGGCAGAGTTGGGGGAGGGGTTTATTCAAAGGATCTGAACCTTGAGCTCTCCTTCAGACTTCCTGATCACTGCAGTGTTTTCCAGGCTGAAGTATCAGCAATCATGGACGCCGCGGCTTGGATAGGCCAACACACTATCAGACGGGACATTTTTATATTCAGCGACAGCCAGGCGGCCATGAAATCCCTTGGCTCTTACTCGTTCAACTCTGAACTTACGCTCAGCTGCCGTCGATCTCTACAAGAGATGGCCCAACAGAATCGCGTTAACCTCACATGGGTCCCGGGGCATAGGGACATTGAGGGAAATTGTAGGGCAGACGAACTTGCGAGGCAGGGCACGACCAAGCAGGTTCTTCGCGATAAAGAGCGCTTAGGTATGCCGTTTGCCACATGCAAGCTTATGCTGAAGGAATGCACACTCCGCCAAGCCAAAGAAAGATGGCTGCAATCTCCAGGATGCCGGATATCCAAAGAAACCTGGCCGAAATGGGATCATAAAAGATCAAGACAAATTTTAAGCCCTAAGGAGAAGAGAAATCTCCATATTAATAGGCGTATTAACTGGGCACTGCCTCATTGGCAGGCACGCAGAAAGACTTGGTGTGCCCTACCGACGATGCTGTAGGAGTTGTAAGGATGATGAGGAGGAGGAAACGGTGGAGCAGCTCATCTGCAACTGCCCGGCTTTAAGTGCCGCGAGAATGCGCTTTTTGGGAGTTCCCTTCCTGGTCAGCCTACGCCAGGTCACGGAGCTGGACATAAAGGACCTGATGACCTTCATCAAGTCATCTAAATGATTCGAGGAGGAGTAACGGTGTCGGTATAGGAGGTTCAGTCCCGGGATTCTGCTATGTGGAGAATTCCGTTAATACCGGGATTTTCCATATGGCAGGGTCCCGGAATTGACTTTCCTAGTGTTGGTGGTATCACAACGGGCCTATTAATACTGGCCTAGGTGTGCCTCTGCGGCAGCCACTTGAACCTAACCTAAGCTCTTATTATTCAAAATTTGTATGAAAATGTCATTTTAAAAAGCTTTATAAACCAATTTTATTTTTTATGAATATGGGGGTTAGAATCAATCATATCATATCATATATCTATGTGCCAATTTTCATCCCAATCGGCCAAGCGGTTCTCGAGATAGCACCGGACCTCATCATCATTTATTGGCGCTTAACCGCCTAAGCGATTTTGGCCGTCGCCTATCAAAGCACGCCAGTCATTCCTTTTTAGCGATAACTGACGCCAATTGGAAACCCCAAGGGAGTTCAAGTCATCCTCCACCTGTTGTTTCCATCTCAGTCGAGGCCTCCCCCTTCCTCTGCTGCCGAATTCGGGTGACGATTGGAAAACCTTCTGGGCTGGAGCTTCTTTGTCCATTCGCATGACGTGACCCAGCCAGCGGAGCCTTTGGGCTTTAATTCGCTGGACTATGGTCAGATCTGCGTAAAGCTCGTACAGCTCATCGTTAAATCTCCTTCGATACTCGCCGTCGGCATCACGGGAAGGACCATAAATCTTCCGGAGAACTTTTCTCTCAAATACTCCAAGGGTCATCTCATCTTCTCTTGACATTGTCCATGAATCTGAGCCATACATCAGGACAGGTATGATGAGAGACTTATAGAGCGCGATCTTTGTTCTTCGAGAGAGGACTTTACTTCTCAATTGCCTACTCAGTCCAAAGTAGCACTTGTTCGCAAGAGTGATTCTCCGTTGGATTTCTAGACTGATATTATTTTCGGTGTTAATGCTGGTTCCCAAATAGACGAAGTCCCTCACAGTTTCAAATTTGTAACTATCAACAGTGACGTGGCTGCCAAGGCGCAGGTGCGCCGATTCTTTCTTTGATGACAGCAAATACTTCGTCTTGTCCTCGTTGACCGCAAGACCCACTTTTTTCGCTTCTTTATCCAGTCCAGAGAAGGCAGCGCTTACGGCGCGGTTGTTAAGGCCAATGATATCAATATCATCGGCATACGCCAGCAATTGCACGCTCTTGTAAAAGATTGTACCATTGCGGTTTAGCTCTGCTGCTCGAATTATCTTCTCCAGCATCAGGTTGAAGAAATCGCACGAAAGGGAGTCGCCCTGTCTGAAGCCTCGTTTGGTTTCAAATGGCTCAGAGAGGTCCTTCCCGACTCTGACGGAGCTGTTAGTATTGCTCAACGTCATTTGGCAAAGCCGTATAAGCTTTGCAGGGAAGTCAAATTCAGACATGGCGGCATACAGGCAACTCCTTTTTGCGCTGTCAAAAGCGGCTTTGAAATCGACAAAGAGATGGTGTGTGTCGATTCTTTTATCATGGGTCTTCTCCAGGATTTGGCGTATCGTGAAAATCTGGTCGATGGTAGACTTACCAGGTCTAAAGCCACACTGATAAGGTCCAATCAGTTTGTCTACGATGGGCTTCAGTCTTTCACACAATACGCTAGAAAGAACCTTATATGCGATATTAAGAAGGCTGATTCCGCGGTAGTTGGTGCGGTTAGCGGGATCGCCTTTCTTGTGGATTGGGCAGAGCACACTTAAATTCCAATCTGGAGGCATGCACTCGTCTGACCATATTCTGCATAAGAGCTGATGCATGCTTTTTACCAGCTCTTCGCCTCCGTGTTTGAACAGCTCGGCGGGTAGTCCGTCTTTTCCAGGCGCTTTGTTGTTTTTGAGCCGGGATATAGCTATCCTCACTTCATCATAGTCAGGTGGTGGGACGACTTTTCCATCGTCAGGGATTGGGGTATCGGGTTCGACGTCTCCCTCGCAATTTAGCAGTGAGGAGAAGTGCTCCCTCCATAATTTAAGTACACTCTGTACGTCGGTTACCAGGTCGCCATTATTGTCCTTACAGGAACTTGCCCCGGTCTTAAAACCTTCCGTCATCCGCCGGATCTTTTCATAGAATTTTCGGGCATCATTCCTGTCAGCCAGCATCTCAAGCTCCTCACACTCACGCCTTTCGGCCTCACGTTTCTTTTTTCTGAAAAGGCGTCTCTCTTCCTTCTTTGCCTCACGATAGCGTTGCCATACACTGCGGGTTGCGCCCGTTCGCAACGTCTCCCTGTAGGCAGCGTCCTTTTTGTCCGAGGCAGTGCTGCATTCCTCATCGTACCAGTTGTTTTTGCGGGCTCGCTGGAACCCTATAGTGGCCTCAGCGGCGGTACGTAATGAGTGAGAGATATGCTTCCATTGCTCGGTTGCATCGTTAGGTCGAGGATTGCTCTCCGATAGCAGGTGTGAGAGTCGAGTGGAGAAATTGTCAGCTGTCTGTGTCGTGCGCAGCTTCTCGACGTCAAACTTTCCTTCCGTTACTGTGCGCACTTTCTTTGCTACACAGAGGCGTGTGCGTATCTTGGCTGCAACAAGATAATGGTCCGAGTCGATATTGGGACCACGAAGGGTACGCACGTCCAGAACGGTGGAGCTATGTCTGCCGTCGATCATGACATGATCAATCTGGTTTCTTGTTCTTTGATCAGGAGACAGCCATGTGGCTTGGTGTATTCGTTTATGCTGGAACCTGGTACTACTGATGACCATATTGCGAGCAGCGGCGAAATCAATCAACCTAGTGCCGTTGGGGGATGTTATATCATGGAGACTAAATTTTCCAACTGTTGGACCAAAGACTCCTTCCTTGCCCACCTTCGCATTAAAGTCGCCGAGCACGATTTTGATATCATGTTGGGGGCAGCGATCATAAGTCTGTTCAAGTTTATCGTAGAAGGAGTCCTTCTCTGCGTCGTCCGTCTCCTCAGTCGGCGCATAGGCGCAGATAAATGTTATGTTGAAAAATTTCGCTTTGATGCGGATCGCAGCGAGACGCTCGTCCACGGGGGTGAACGCTAGTACTTGGCGGCGAAGTCTCTTTCCCACCACGAATCCTACACCACGCGCTTTGCCGCGTGTCTGGCCACTGTAGTATACGTCACAAGGTCCGATGGTCGTCTTTCCTTGTCCCGTCCATCGCATTTCCTGCAGGGCGGTGATGTCAGCCTTTGCGTTAACGAGGACATCAACCAGTCGGGCAGCGGTACCGTCCCTTGAAAGGGTCCGGACATTCCCGGTACATGCCCTAATATCCAAATCATTATGCCTTATTCGTTTTGCCGGGTCGTCAACATTAAAGGGGGTTCTCATCCGAGGCTTTAATACATTTTTCATTGGACTAAATTTTTTACGTGGCGGGTCCCAAACCCAGCGCACAACCCGTTTCGGGGTTTTTGGAAAATATTTACACATTTATATAGCGAGCCGCTTGCTTCAAGACAGACGCCCGCTTGCAGCCGCACCTCATGGTGAACAGACGCTGCGCAAAAACCTCGGTGAGCCCTTAAACCAAGTATGCCAGAGTGGCCCCACCGGGGCTCCCTCTCTTTCTGCCGCGAGCCTAGGTAGCTCCCGTTGCCCAGAGTGCACGAACGAGGACGCAAGAGTCGGGATTGAGCAAGGTCACTTAGCAACCACACTCCATTACACTCCCGGTATTATCGGAATTCTCCACATAGCAGAATCCCGGCACTGACGTTCCTATACCGACACCGTTACTCCTCCTCGAACAATTTAGATGACTTAATGAAGGCCATCAGGTCCCTTATGTCCAGCCCCGGGACCTGGCGTAGGCTAACCAGGAAGGGAACTCCCAAAAAGCGCATTCTCGCGCCACTTAAAGCCGGGCAGTTGCAGATGAGGTGCTCCACCCTTTCCTCCTCCTCATCATCCTTACAACTCCTACAGCATCGTCGGTAGGGCACACCTAGTCTTTCTGCGTGCCTACCAATGAGGCAGTGCCCAGTTAATACGCCTATTAATAAAGAGATTTCTCTTCTCCTTAGGGCATAAATTTGTCTTGATCGTTTATGATCCATTTCGGCCAGGTTTCTTTGGATATCCGGCATCCTGAAGATTGCAGCCATCTTTCGTTGGCTTGGCGTTGGCATAAGCTTGCATGTGGCAAACGGCATACCTCAACGCTCTTTATCCCGAAGAACCTGCTTGGTCGTGCCCTGCCTCGCAAGTTCGTCTGCCCTACAATTTCCCTCAATGTCCCTATGCCCCGGGACACATGTGAGGTTCAAGCGATTGTGTTGGGCCATCTCTTGTAGAGATCGACGACAGCTGAGCGTCAGTTCAGAGTTGAACGAGTAAGAGCCAAGGGATTTGAAGGCCGCCTGGCTGTCGCTGAAAATAAAAATGTTCTGTCTGATAGTGTGTTGGCCTATCCAAGCCGCGGCGTCCATGATTGCTGAAACTTCAGCCTGGAAGACACTGCAGTGATCAGGTAGTCTGAAGGAGAGCTCAAGGTTCAGATCCTTTGAATAAACCCCTCCTCCAACTCTGCCGTCTAACTTCGAGCCATCAGTATAAATGGAAGTGCCGCCATGAGTGGCGGGACTCCGATCCGTGCTCTCCCATGCTTCCCTGCTGGGAATGTTGATTTTAAAACCGCTATCTCCGACTGTTGTGGTCGCACAACTATCTGTGCTCAGCGGAAGAAAGCTATAGGATCCCAAAATACAGGCGTGTCCAGTAGGGCTTGCTTGCCGGACGTTTCCCTTAGACGCAGAGCCGATACTGCTGCTACCCGGTGCGCTTCCAGATCGAGTGGCAAAATGCCAAGAATGGCCTGGAGTGCTTCATTGGGCGTTGTTCTTAACGCACCGCTTATACAGATCATGCAAGATCTGTGTACTTTACCTAGCAGATTAAGGTTTGTTGCCTTGCTCAACGCAGGCCACCATACCACAACTCCATAGAGCATGATTGGTCGAATGATTGCAGTGTAGATACATTTGCATATTTTGGGGCTGAGCCCCTATTTCTTTCCAATGGCTCTTTTGCACGTGTAGAGTGCAATACACGCTTTCTTCTGGCGCTGAAGAGCATTCTCCTTCCAGGTTGGCTTTGTCAGCCCAGTTCAGGTGCATGTCATTCAGTGGTGGTAGTATTAGCGGTGGTAGTATTAGCGGTGGTATCTTATAGCGGTTGGTGAAAAGGACCAGTTCTACTTTTCCCGGGTTGATGCTCAGTCCGCAGCGCGAGCACTATGAGGAAACCTCTCGCAGTGCTACTTGCATCAAGTCGCACAGGGTTTGTGGGAATTTGCCCCTATATACTATAGCTAAGTCGTTTGCATATGCCACTACCTTCCAGCCGCCCCCAGCTTGTGTCTCGCAGCATCGAGTTGACAGTGAGGTTCTATAGAAGCGGGGAGAGAACACCACCCTGAGGCGTTCCCCTTGTGACAGAGCGTGATAAGTCAACCGAGCCCAGTGATGAAACTATTCCTATACCCCTTAGTAGTTGATCATTAAGTCCAATAAGAGACCTGGTTATGCCCAGACTTGTTAAAGCGGTGTTTATAGCATCAGGGCTTATGTTGTTGAAGGCTCCTTCAATATCTAAAAAGGCCACAAAACAGTACTCCATTTCATAAAGCGATTTTTCAATAACAGAAACTAGGCTGTGAAGCGCAGTTTCTGTAGATTTCCCTTTGGTGTATGCATGCTGATAGCTACAGATCAGGTTGCTATCAATAGTAGAGGAGAGGTAGTCATTTATTATCCTCTCGAAGGGCTTGAGCACAAAGGATGAGAGACTGATCGGCCTATAGTAACATAATTGATTTTTCTCATGACTCATACTGGAAGTCATTCTTTAAAACAACACCTTTGTTGACACAAGTGGCTTTTATTGACATTAATAAGCTTTCTGCATCTAATTAAACTTTAACATTCTGGATTATTACTGCAAGCTCAAGCTTCACTCTTTAAATAAACAAATAACTTTTAGATATTGAAAAATTGATATCTTCATTTCAAGGTTAAGCCTATTTTATCAGATGGTGAAATTAATTTTAAGTAAACTATTGTAAAAGTATAAATAAGAGCAAAAGAGAAAATAAAGTTAGTTTTTCAGTTCAGCTCAGTTTGAATATACGAGTTTTTACTGACTCCTCCGCCGGTTAACTGTCTCCGTTAATATATATATAATAAATAAACTTTTTTTAAAAATCATTTTTCCAAAGGATTTCGTTTAATTTGCATGCTGCTAGCTAGAGATAAGGTTGATATCAATAGTAGTGCAGGGGTAGTCATTTATTATCCTCTCGAGGGTTTTGAGTGCAAAGGACGAGAGGCTGATCGGCCTGTAGTCCTTGGGCTCCTAATGGGACGCCTTCCCCGCCTTAGGAATAAACACTACTGTGGCACTTCTCCAGGAGCACGGAATGTAGCTAAGAGCCAGGCAGGCTGTATAGAGAAATACCAGCCATTTGGCTGATGTCTCCAACGTGTTTATGAGTTGTGCGGGAATAATTCCGTCTGGCCCGGCAGCCTTAAACGGTTCGAAGCTTTTAACCGCCCACCTAACCTTTTCCTCCGTGATGGGTAGGTGTACAGACAGGTTTGCTGTAGGTGCTAAGGGTTCCTCATGCAAGTTCCCTGGCAAGTGCGTATTCAAGAGCAGCTCTAGGGTTTCCCTGTCCGTGCTGGTCCAGGATCCGTCAGGTGTGCGCAAATACCTTGTGGCTGTTTGAGTTTTTGAGAGCACTCGTCTAAGTCTCGCTGTATCGTCGACATTTTCTCCACGATACTCTCTTCGCCTGCCTCAGAGCTTTTTTGTAGGCCCTGAGTTTAACTTTATATTCGAGCCAATGAGTCTCCATGCCAAGCCTCTTGGCCTTATTAAATTGTGTCCTACATGATTTTCGGAGCGAGTCCAGGTCGTAGGACCTGCGGCCTATGTTTACCGCGTGGTTTTGGCACTGGGCAAGCCTGCTCTAGGGCATTCGAGAGCGCCGTTGTAAAGGTCTTTACCAGATCCTCCAACTCCCGTACTGATGAGGGGACTTCTGGGGGCAGTGCTGGTAAGTCCCTAGATAGTATTTCATAGTGTAGCTGCCAGTTAGTGTTACGTGGATTGCGTTTCATAACCAGCTGCTCAACAGAAAAGTGTAGAACTAATTCTACGTACCGGTGGTCGGAGAATGAGTGTTCATCGAGAACGCGCCAATTTCTGACCCACTCATAAGCGCCTTCGCTGCAAATAGTGAGATCTATGACGTCCCTACGGGTTTTAGTAATAAACGTGGGTTCGTTACCCACGTTGCAAACTACCAGGTTAGTTGTTAACAAATAGTCAAACAGCGACTCTCCTCTAGCATTGATATCGGAGCTTCCCCACTGGACGTGGCGTCAGTCCCGATAATAAGATGACCCATGGAAAAATTTGCCACCAGGTCTTTTACCTCCCTCTGTGGCGGAGGTTCTTCGGCGTCGTAGGGCATATAGACCGACGCCATCGTCAGACTGGTACTGTCGACTGTTAAACTGGCAGCTGTAACGTCACCATTGGTATAGTTGGGCAAGAGAAAGGCGTTCAGCTCAGACTGAACCAAAATACAGGCTCTAACCCTGCCCCCCTCGCTGGCTCGGATAAGCTTAAAACCCTTAGTCCCCAAACCGCAAATCCTTGAGCTGTTGACCCAGGGTTCTTGGATGAGGACCACATCTACGTCGTCTTTAGAGAGATGACTGATTAAAGCAGCCGAGGCAGCTTTAGATTTGTGCAGGTTTATCTGAATCACCACCAACATGAGAGCGCTCAGACTTCCCTGCCACCGCCGTATCGTCGAGCTCCACCTCGTCTAGAGGCTTATCTTTCAACGACGATTTGTTCACACCACGATTTGGCGTGGCAGAGATCCTACTAACTGTGGCAGTATCAACATTGGTGCGCTCAGGACTAGCTGCTATCACTGTGACGTTGAGGTCTACCCCGTCCAGCAGGCTGTCTCCCATCTCCGAGCTGTTCACTGCTCCTTCGCCATTTGACGTGGCAGATACCATACTTTCCGAGTCGGACATCTCCGACTCCTCTTCCGGCACTGCGATGTCCGAGTCCTCCGGTGCAGCCGAAATAGCAGCGCGCTGTGCATCGTCGCGGTATACGTGGATCACAATCTGACCCATGCCGTACTGCACTCGTCCATTGCACCGTTTAAGGGGCTCGAGTGCCTCATTATTCAAGGTGAAGACCACTTGCCTATCAGGCCCTACCGCATCCTCGGCCAGATTGACACGCCAGTCTTGCGTCGGGAGAGACGGGTTCATGAGCCTCAGAATCCTAAGAATTCTCTCAGGTTCAGCAGGAATAGCAGGAATCCACGCTCCTGCCCTTGGCCGAGCTTGGATGACCTTCCAGTCGACAACCTCGATTCTTGCCCCTTGGTAGATCTCACCCAGTCTTGCAGCTGCTGCCTTGTACAGTGCAACAGTTTTTGCATCCTCGCAAGCGAATACCTTGATTCGGCCCTGGTGCTATCCCGCATCAGAACCCATCGGCGTGGCACCCGGAGACTCATCCATAATGTCGAAAAGGGCATTACCGATAGCGTTTCGGACGTACTGCCATTGGTCCCTAGGGATGGCCCAGCTGTCGTTACCTGGGTGAATGACGCCTATGAGGATCCTGTCCTTAGTCACTTCAGCAAAGCTGAGTTTACCCACTACGGGGCGTGTTGCTGCCGCTTCGGGTGAGGTTTTAGATCTACGCCCGATCTCTGGCGTTTGAAGGGATTTCCATTAACCTTCTTTGGCGCGTAATCGCCAATCGTATTTCTTCAGGATCCTTGCGGCCGCTCTTTTGTCCAAGTACTCAGAGTGACTGGGAGATGTCTTTTGGGGTGAATTTCGACCCGTAGTTGCCTCGCGGTCGTTCCCTTATTTGGATCTCTGGGGCCAGGTCGTGAGACCACAGCCACAGACGTTAAAGACCTGGTTTCGGTACCGGCACCTACTGGGGCTGTAGCATCAGCCGTTGTTGGCTTCACTGTGTTTGTACCGGTACTTACTTTGGGGAGTTCCCCCTTATTATCCAGAGCTAATCGACCCGTAGTTGCCACCGCTGTCGATCTCTCGGCTGATAAAGAAATCGAGTTTGGCC
The DNA here is from genome assembly GCA_964058755.1 of Campiglossa producta. Classification (NCBI taxonomy): domain Eukaryota; kingdom Metazoa; phylum Arthropoda; class Insecta; order Diptera; family Tephritidae; genus Campiglossa; species Campiglossa producta. Next base: position 76,878,213 of record CAXKVI010000001.1, read on the forward strand.
TCCGACCATTTTCCTTCTCTGCTGTGCAGTATACATTGTTGTATCTTTAGTTTTAGGGTTTTTATTACTATTTTTCATCTTCTTCGTACGACCCCTCGCCGGGCAAGGCCAGTTTAGGGTCAAGGGAAGAGTAAGGGGAATGTGTTGTCCGCCGCGGCAGAGCCCCATACCGCGGTAAGGCCACAGTTACTCTCCGAGGCGGCCCGGTATCAGAGAGGCTCCGTTCGATTACAGCCACGATTTGCCTCCCGGCTGCAAATGTCCAATGGGCACTTGGTCGCATAACACCCTGGATTGGGAGGGGGAAGATCTTAGTCGTCGCGCCAGAGAGGCTTGGCTTCCCTCCTGATGTAGTACCGGCGGCGCTGTGATCGCAAGGGCAGCGTAGCCCTGTGGCTATCGACTTAAGCCCTCGTACCGCGGCAAGGTGTCCAACCTGCACGAGGGAGTACCGGACCTAAAAATATACAAATATACTCCGGTGAGGTGGCAACCCTAGGTGACAACCCTACTTGAATATATTTTAGTTGGTATGTCGGCGAAAATACCTTTCATTTGATACCCATATTGGCATATCTAGCTCCATAAATAAAAAAAATTTAAATAGGTGGCAACCCTGTAAACCACTCCAAGTGGAAACCCCAAAGTGTTTAGTCTTAGAATCAATCATACTATCTATATGCCAAATTTCATCCCAATCGGTCAAGTACCGGACCTATAAATATGCAAATATACAAATATATAAATATACAAATATACAAGTTTAGCTCGTTTAAAGTTATTAATTTATTACTGTTTGATTTTCAAATGTAACTAAATATGTTTCTGTTAAGTTTTGGTTTTCTACATTATTTTCACTCGAAATTAATATAACACCTTCTTTAATTATTGTTTCTTTCTTTAATCTTTTTACATTTTGCAGGTTTTTTATTCAAAAGTTCAGATAAACATGTCTTTTCTCTATTCAATTAGCAGTAAGTGCTTGTTATTTCAATTTTGTACATTAGAAATTCATTGTTGCTATTTATTATATTTTGGTCAATTATTAACTTACCATCTAGTTGTGCTATACCTCTAGTTTCATAATACTTACAAGTAAATCGAATTTTTGGATATTTAATATAAATTATGATAATATTATTTTTCTGAGCAATTTTAAATTGTGATATGTCCATTAAATCTGTAATTGACATTAAACCAATTTGATGTTCGGTTATATTTTTGGTGTTCCTACTTTCCCAAGAGTGATTAACTAAAAAAAAAGAAACTAATGGCGGCGATATACCAACAGGTTATCATAATCTCTAACGAGATTTTTACCGAGCTTCTCTTTCCAACTTGTGGTGTGTTGCTTTTGAGTTTTTCCTACAAGTTGGCGGGACCTACAGTTTTTGCCGACTCCGAACGGCACTTGCAAAGCAAATGAATTTTTTTTTTGCCGAGAAGCTTCTCATGGCAGAAATACACCCGGAGAGTTTGCCTACTACTGCCGAGGGGCGCCCGTTTAGAAAAGTTCTTTTTCTAAATAATTTTTGATGTTACTTTTGTCGGGCATCGAACCACCACGACTTGGTGTAGAAGGCCGAACACTTAACCTCTACACCACGGCCCTGCCAAACTCCCAAGAGTGATTGTATTTATTAAATTTTGAAACTCGTTTTTTATGTACTGATTTATTTTCCTCTTTAACGTTTGAACAAACGAATCTCCATTAATTGTATTGGTTATTTCAGTAATAACCTTAAAAATTTCTGAGTTTGTAGTAAACTGTTTATTATTATTCTCAATTAACTCATCTAATTTGTCATTAATTTTTAAAAATCATCGTGATCAGGGGTTCCTGTTATCCATTTCCAAAGTGTTCCTAATTCATCTATTCCTCTCCTTTGTCTGAAAGGGTTTTGTTTTAATTGCCCTATAATAGAGCTTCGATTAATACAATGTCAGATTCGTCATGTAAAATTTTTTTGCTCAATTTATCATAATTATTTGGGTCCATTTTCGATTAATACATAATTTTGTCTGGTGTAATCCACGATGCCAGCAGTTATTGAGCCGAACAGGGATGTAATTATTAAAAATATCATTTTGGAAATCTGTGAAAAGTTAAGATTTAACGTTATCTTAATGTATGATTCTGTCTCTGTTATTCATTATTTTTTTATGTTCTAAATTTTCCATAACTTGTTGTTTTTTGTGCCTAGGTCTGAGCTTATTCCTCTCTCCTATGACCTTTTCGTAAACGATTTGGGCGGGACAATATTGTTTTTCTAGCCTATTTTTGTTAGGTATGTGTTATAAGCATTTTTTCTTGTGCTTGTTTTAATATTATTGGTAAATTCTCATGTTTTACCTTGTTATAAATAACTTCATTTGGTATAAGATTTGTAACTGAATGTATTGTTATATTATATTGTTGAGCTGCTCTAAGGATTGTTTCAAGCTCACTTACTATGTTATATTCTTCTTTTATGCATCTAGCGATTTCAATTATAGTTGAATGGACTCTTTCTATTTGTTCGGATTTAAAAGTTGGTGCTGTAAAGCTTGGTTCATTGTCCAAAGTTATTTGCTTTACCTCAGTGAAGGTTTGAAGTAATTCCAGAACTTTTTCTTCGGTATTAGATTTATCTTCTATATGTTTTATTACCAAGAATTTTGAATAAGCATCTACACATCTAATCAAATTAATTTTTGCGAGTAGAAAATATCTAAAAGTAACTGTTCCCCTTCTTTTTCTGAGATAGGAGCTTTTCCTATTGGGATTCTTTTGGGATGTCGATCATATTTATTTTTGTTGCATATTACACAATTACGAATATGTTCCTTCATTTTTTTTTCCTCATGATGGACCCTAGTATGGGTTTGTTCAATTATTCCGGATCTCTCCTAATAGTTATATCCATGGGAAAAAGACTTGTATAAACAAATTTATTTTGAAAGGTTCATTTCAGAGGTCCTTGGATCTCATATAAATCCTCAATAGTGCAGTGAATTGCAGTTACCAATCTGTGTTGAATTAATTCTTTTAATATGGTTAGCAAATTTTCCACCGTGTCATACTCTATTAAATGCCTTTTATTTCCGAAATTTTCAATTAATTCATGAATCGTGAATCTATTCTTACATAAAATTATTTGTTGTTTAAACTGCTTTACAATTTTTTTTGTTTCCTGTATTCGAATACTTTCACTACTTTGTGCGGAATGTTGTGATTCGTTACTTTCTGAATCTTCTGGATCATCGGACATATTGTTTAATTCTAGACGTGATAGCGTGTCAGCTACAACATTGGTTTTACCAGCAGTGTTGCCAGGTCGTGAAGAAAAACGAAGCTAGATTGGCAAAAAAAAAGTTGGAAAAGGCTGAAACTAAAAAAAAAGAAGCTGAAAAAAAGTCAGCATTTTTTTTTTAAGAAATTCATTGAACTTTTATTTATTTAAGATTTGTTCATTTGCATATAAAAACTATAAACATAACTTAAAGGAACTATTCATGTATGAACACATATCACGCACCTTTTCTTGACTAGTACATGACTTTGTTTTTTAAATAAATACTTATATGTACATTAGAGTGATTCAAATAAAAAAATTTGGTTCTTTTTCGGTCTTACCCCCTGAAACTATAGGTTTTGATGAGAAAATAAGCCTTGCAAAAAATTAGCGCTCTAACTCAACCCTTAGGGGTGGCTCTTTTTTTCGACCTTTCCCATACATTTTGTATGGGGAAAAATGACATTTTTTTTCAAAGTGAATTATCTTTTAATTTTTGAAACCTTTTTGAAAATATTTTTGTATACTCTTTGTTGCTTTTTTTGACTTGTAGTCTATTGCTGTAAATACCGACGGTATTTACAAGCAATTTTCGGGATTCTATGAAAATGTGTTTTTTGAGAAAAATTTACCTACGCGCTGCAGGAACCAGACAAGCCGACATATGTTTCGATGATACTGGAGTTACATCTCTTCAAGGATTTTACAGCAATAGACTACAAGTCAAAAAAGCAACAAAGAGTTTAATGTTATAAATGGAAAAATATTCGTGATTAATTAAGTATGAAAATTCTTTCATAGGTTTCACACCAAGTCCTAAAAATTCGCAAATCTTTCATATAAGTTAGCATTGAAATTAAAGAAATGTTCTATATGGAAGTATAAATATATGCATAAATGGACACTGAGAAGGGTTTACCTTCAAGCTGGGTAGTGGCCTAAGGTGCTAGACCTTCTAGCATACAAGTCACTACAGTGTTGTGAGTTCGACTCTCACAATGCCGGGAAGAAAAGTCCTTGAAGAGATGTAACTCCAGTATTATCGAAACATATGTCGGCTTGTCTGGTTCCTGCAGCGCGTAGGTAAATTTTTCTCAAAAAACACATTTTCATACAATCCCGAAAATTGCTTGTAAATACCGTCGGTATTTACAGCAATAGACTACAAGTCAAAAAAGCAACAAAGAGTTTAATGTTATAAATGGAAAAATATTCGCGCTTAATTAAGTATGAAAATTCTTGCATAGGTTTCACACCAAGTCCTAAAAATTCGCAAATCTTTCATATAAGTTAGCATTGAAATTAAAGAAATGTTCTATATGGAAGTACATATAAATATATGCATAAATGGACACTGAGAAGAGTTTACCTTCAAGCTGGGTAGTGGCCTAAGGTGCTAGACCTTCTAGCATACAAGTCACTACAGTGTTGTGAGTTCGACTCTCACAATGCCGGGAAGAAAAGTCCTTGAAGAGATGTAACTCCAGTATCATCGAAACATATGTCGGCTTGTCTGGTTCCTGCAGCGCGTAGGTAAATTTTTCTCAAAAAACACATTTTATTTTTGTATACTCTTAAAGCTTTGAAGCTTCCAAAATGGTATGCCATGTGCGATTATCTTAACTAATAAAATAATTACAGCCATTTAAAATTTACTAGATTTTATACGTGTTACTGTGTATGTGTGTGCAATAGTACAAAACTCAGTAATTTTCAAATGACTGTAATTATCTCAATAGTTAAGATAATCGCACATGGCATACCATTTTGGAAGCTTCAAAGCTTCAACTTTAAGAGTATGTAAAAATGTTTTCAAAAAAGTTTCAAAAATTAAAAGAAAATTCACTTTGAAAAAAATGTAATTTCTTCCCATACAAAATGTATGGGAAAGGGCGAAAAAAATAGCCACCCCTAAGGGTTAAGTTAGAGCGCTAAGTTTTTGCAAGGCTTATTTTCTCATCAATACCTAACTTTTTAAGGGGTAAGACCAAGGCGACATTTTTTTTGAATCACCCTAATGTACATAGAACAAAAAATCACTCCAAATTAATTAATTATATAATATCATCTTCGTATGATGAACCAGAAGAAGGTTTCGTATAAATTTCGCGCATTTACCATAGAGGTGAGATCATCAGAAATTTCAAAATAACAGCATTTGGATACGCGTTTTAATGAACATCTAATGTTATGCAGCGAATGAAGCATTTTGATTTTTAATCTGTTCCTTAGCTTATAGGGCTGATACATTAGCGCAAATTCCGAATTAACTCCGTTTTTGGGAATTAACTTGAGCATAATCTTCATTATAAATTCCCAAAGATGAGGACGATTTATTCAGATTTAAGAAATTTGCGCTGGCAGCACTCTTCAGATAAACACAACACTCGTCAGATAACACTGCGAGAAATACAACCTAAATTACGATATGACCGCTACTGTCACAGATAAATGTCGCGCTAGTGTGTATGTAGGTAGGTAGGTAGAATGGCTGCGACAAAAGTCGCCCAAGTAGCTTTAAAAGCCATTTTGATGCGATAAAACTCGTAGAAACCTACTGCTGTGAGTATATGCTACAACCACCCAGAGCTGTTTATAAACTCCAGGATGCTTGGAATCCCTAATTCGGATACTCTCCCTAGATTTTCCAAAAAAGGGGTCCCAAACACTTTCAGTCGTGTTCTGGCTAGACCGGGGCACTTACACAGGAAGTGCTCAACGGTCTCTTTTGCATTAATGTCTTTACAGCTTCTGCAGTGGTCATTATGCGGAATACCCAGTTTTTCCGCATGCGTACCTATCGTCCAGTGACCGGTGCAGACTGCTACAAGCTTGTAGGTGTCTACTCTGGACCTGCTTAGGAGTCCCCTTGTCCTCTTCTCGCTGTAGTTCGGCCAGGTGGCTCTCGATATTGCACAGGTAGTAGTACCTTTCCACTTCCGTTGTGCTTCATTGAGGAAATATTTTTGGAGATTCCCCTTGGCTACTGCCAGGGGTACCCCAATTTCGAGTCTAGATATCTCTTCGTTCTCTGCTGATGAGCCTGCCCGTGCTAGCTCATCAGCCCTCTCATTACCCTCGATCCCTTTTTGACCCGGGACCCAGCTAGTGTGTAGATAAGGTGGAAAATATCCAAAATGAGGTAGATGTTTGGTGAAATAACAACCAAGATAATAATCTTCAATGGTATTAATCGTCAATGTTGTGTGTATCAGGGTAAAATTTGGATCTGATCAAAGAAGATTTATTTGAGATAAACTCCGTGTGTGTATCCATAGCATTAGTTTTTAAAATGTTCATGCCACTAAAAAATCGTTCAACCTCTGCATTACTGAGTGGTAATACCAAAAAACTAAATACAAATTAGTACAAGTAACATTTTGAGTAAAAAAGGCTAGAAAAAAGCCACGAAGCTAAACCGAAAATTATGAGGCTAATGGACAAAGAAAAGCTAAATCTAGCCTCGAAAAGGCTAACCTGGCAACACTGTTTACCAGGTTGATATACAAATTTTGGAGCAAACTCTTCTATAAAAGCATACTATCTTTCCATTTTTGGATTAAATAGGGTTACGGGGTGACAAAGCAAATGTCAAAGGTTGATGATCCGTATGAATCTCCAGATTGGTAACACCATATAAATAGTTTCTTAAATTTTTTAATACCCAAACAATGGCAAATAATTCTTTTTCATTATTTGCATAATTTCTCTCTCGTTTTGAATTGTGATACTTACAAAGATTTACACAGCGATGGATACCATGACGACGTTTCGGACTTTCCAGGGTCCACATCAGATGGATTTTCGGACACAGAACTACTGTGTCTGCACCGAAGCGGTTAAACAATTGCTTATAACAAATCAGCTACGATGCCCTGTAGTATTTCTAAGTCAACTTTCTTATAAGCGTGCCAATTTCATACCTTTAGACATAAGGCCGCGACATATTTTCCATATGATACACGGAATATGAGTATATTATTAGGCGTGCATATTTATGCAGAAGCACACTGAGGTTTTTAATTTGCATTCCTTCATACCACTTTTTTGTGTATTATTGGTTTGCTCTACCTATGGTGTGTACTTATGTATCAATTATGAATGTTTCTTATTAAAGTTTAGCTCGAAAAATTGTTTATACCTGCTGTACTTTTTACTAGTACTAGGGTATTCTAATTTTTGATGTTACGAAAATTTTATGAATTTTGAAACTTAGAGAAAATTGACAAAGATTTACACAGCGATGGATACCATGACGACGTTTCGGACTTTCCAGGGTCCACATCAGATGGATTTTCGGACACAGAACTACTGTGTCTGCACCGAAGCGGTTAAAGCAATTGCTTATAACAAATCAGCTACGATGCCCTGTAGTATTTCTGTTTTATTAAGAGTTTTTGAAATGAAGGTAATTGGTTTACCCTCTTGTGAAAGCACAGCACCAATTGCTACATTAGATGCGTCGGTAGTCAACACAAACGTTTTTGAATAATTTTGTTGCGTCAATTCCATTTCTGACTGCTTCTTTAATTTATTAAATGCAGATACACCATCGTGATCTATATCAATTTTGAACTTTTTTGACATATTTTTAGAAACTTTCCATTTTACCCCGAAAGATATCTATTTAGAGGTTTTGCAATTAAAGCATGATCTTTAACAAATTTTCGATAATAAGCCGCAATTTCCAAAAATCCCCTTAATTCCCGTAGACTTTTAGGTACCGGATTATTCAAAATTAATTTTATTTTATTAGGATCCATTTTGATAATATTTTGGGCTACTATATACCCCAAAAACTCTACTTCTTTTTGAATTAGCTTTCTTTAATATTTCCGTAATGGTTTCCAAATCGCGCAAATGCTGGGGCCTTATCATGTAATTCGATCCGAAAGAAATTTCGTTCGAATTTGAAAAAAATTATATGTGATTTGACAGCTTTCGAATAGCAATTACTATAGAATCGAATTACGTGATAAGACCCCTGGTCTAAATTTTTCGAAAAAATAATTATATTATAAACATGAAAAAATTTTCCTATATGTTCAAGCAATATGTCATCTATTGCCCTTTGAAATATTCTGGGCGCGTTCTTCAAACCGAATGGCATTCGCAAAAATTCATACTTATGTACCGTTATTAAACGAAAACGCCGTTTTTTCTATGTCATTTTCTGACATTAAAATTTGATATGAAAGTCTGACTCCAAGTCAATGATTGAAAAATACTTTGATTTGCCCAAATTAGACAAAATTATATTGGTATCCGGAATCGGATATCGATCAGAAACAGTATGTTCATTTAATTTTTTATAATCGATGACCATTCTAAGCTTTGGTGAGCGTCATCATATGTTCCTTTTTTTGGCAGCACCCAAATTGGAGAATTATAAGGACTCTTACTGGGTCTTATTATGTTTTCACTTAACATTTTATTAATTTCTTTATTTATAAAAGAGTTTACTGATAAAGGATATGGGTACTGTCTACTCCAAATAGGTTCAACATTTGTTCTTATTTCAGCCTTTACGTTTGTCATAAACGGAAAGCTTGTATTTATATCTGAATGTATTTAAAATTTTTTCTTTTAAATTCTAGTAGTTTTTCGTCGAAAGATTCATGACGAGATTCTTTAAAAAAATTTTCCGGATTTTCATCTTCATTATTATTATTAATTTTATTTCTAACATATTTTTTGTAATTTGTCAATTCTTCATTGTCACTTTCTCTATCATCATACTCACTTATCTCTGAACCATTTTCGTTCAGCTTGGAATAATTTTCACTAAAATTATTATGTCATCAATCAAACTTTCAAGATTATTTGGTCCACTTCTTTGGGACACGAAATATTTTTTCAATATAATATTGCCGGTAAAATCTTCGGCTGGCTTTGTAGAAATTTTTTGTTCCACAATATTTTTTATTTTTTCTTCAGACTTTTTTTCATTATTGCCGGAAGCGCCTTAGGAACTTTTTGTCACAAGGGGTTTAAATTTTCTTTTGTAATAAGCACTTTTTTATTAGATTTGTTTACTGACCAAAAAGAAGTTCAGCACCCAGTTTCTGTAACTTTTTAACGAAATTCGTTATTGTCGTTAACATCGATTTTGACAAATTTTGTACAGAATATTGTGTCAAATTAACGATTTTTATGTAACGAACTTCGTTAAAAAGTTACAGAAACGACGTGCAGAGCAGGTTAGAGCAGAGCAGAGCAGGGCAGCTGTCAAAATAGAAATAGAGCAAGTTAGAGCAACTCAGAGCAGAAATGCCATGAAACACTTGAATCTCGATAGTTTCTTTGGTTTCTTAGTTCAAATCTTCAAAATTAATGCAAATTCACGTATACAAAAACATTGATTTTCTTGCAAGCTAATTTTTTTGAAGTTTTCGAAGATTTATTTTTTCTTGACTGACAATTGCTTCTCTGCTCTAACTTACTCCATAAAAAAAGCTAGAGCAGAAATTTTTGATCTGGATTACTCTAGTTTTGTTTTGAGCGTACTCATGAAACAAAAGATAGAGCAACCTAGAGCAAGAAAAGTGTTCGTTAAACACAATTTTGTGAAATATCTCAATCTGGCGTAAGCTAGAGCAGCCCAATAAACAAACCTATTTTTTGAATTTTTATTTTTTAATTTATTTTATGTGTTGCCGGTATTACCATCGGCGAACGCCTTAGGAACTGGATCTCCCAAGGGGTTAAAATTTTCACTTAATTTAGGCCTTTTTGCCTTATTTATGTGTTTAGCTATTGAACTCAATTTGCCGGTATTATCATCGGCGGGCGCCTTAGGACCTGCATGTCCCAAGGGGTTTAAATTTTCTTGACTTTCTTCATGAACATTTTCACCATCTGCGCAAGTCTATGTGCGCCTCTATTTTCCTCAAGAAATTATATCCCAGGAGCAAATCAGACTCTAAGTTCTCTATCTCATAGAAAACCTGTCTTACTCCAAACAAATTTATTATACAATAATACTTAATAATTGAATATCCATTTACATAAGGGTATGCAAACGGTCAATTCCCTTTTATTTTCAAACACTCCCTGCTTTATATAGTAAGAGGTTGCTCCCGTATCGACAAGAGCTTTAAATTTTTATTTAATTTGTAGTCGCAGATTGTGATGTAGGATTTGGTTTGGATTACAAAAAATTTGTACTGCGTTGCGCTCTGGCATTCTTGACATAGATGGATCTACGTCCATTGGTTCAGGCTTTGTGTTATTATTTTATTGATTATTTGGGAAAGTATTCTGCTGAATTCCTCTACGAGGAAATCGCAAATTATTAGTTGGAAAATTTTGTTTAGTCCTTACTGCTTCATTTGCAAAATTTTGAGCAAATCGAATCCTTTGATTGTTGGATTCCAATTCCTGAGCCTTTGCTAAAGGATCAGGTAGGTCTTGAGGGCTCAAAGAGAATATAATATCTCTTAATGGCAAATTTAAACCCGTAATAAATATAATAAGGGCATGATCCCTATTATTTTTGTTAAGCTCCTTGGTAATATCTGCTGTATCACCATGAGTCATAATTGTTTTTTTATTAAAAGGGTAAATTTTTTGTTGACCAAGTTATAATACTCAATTACAGTCATTGAGCATTGTAGAAAGACGCTCAACTCCTGTTCAATTATATGAATGGGACGTTTATCTGAGTATGCGAAATCTAAACGTGCGATTATCGCATCAAAATTTAAAACTGTGCCATTATTAGTTAGAACATCGTTGGCTTCATTAGTCACTTTATTTCTTAATATTGTTAAAGCAGCAAATGTTTCCTGCTTTTCCTAACATATAAGCTAATCGTGTTATGAGCCGCTACGCACCAACTTACATATGCATTAAATTTTCCAGAAAACTCTGGTAACGATTTGATTACGTCAAGAGATTCTTGACACTGAATATTTTCATCTATTGTTTCTGCCACAGTCTGGGAAGTCTGAGCGCTCTCATATTGGTGGTGATTCAGATAAACCTGCATAAATCTAAAGCAGCCTCGGCTGCTTTAATCAGTCGTCTCTCTAAAGGCGACATAGATGTGGTCCTCATCCAAGAACCCTGGGTCAACAGCTCAAGGATTTGCGGTTTGGGGACTAAGGGTTTTAAGCTAATCCAAGCCAGCGAGGGGGCAGGGTTAGAGCCTGTATTTTGGTTAAGTCTGAGCTGAATGCCTTTCTCTTGCCCAACTATACCAATGGTGACGTTACAGCTGCCAGTTTAACAGTCGACAGTACCAGTCTGACGATGGCGTCGGTCTATATGCCCTACGACGCCGAAGAACCTCCGCCACAGAGGGAGGTAAAAGACCTGGTGGCAAATTTTTCCATGTGTCATCTTATTATCAGGACTGACGCCAATGCTTATCACGTCCAGTGGGGAAGCTCCGATATCAATGCTAGAGGAGAGTCGTTGTTTGATTATTTGTTAACAACTTACCTGTTAGTTTGCAACGTGGGTAACGAACCTACGTTTATTACTAAAACCCGTAGGGAGGTCATAGATCTCACTATTTGCAGCGAAGGCGCTTATGAGTGGGTCAGAAAATGGCGCGTTCTCGATGAACACTCATTCTCCGGCCACCGGTACGTAGAATTAGTTCTAGACTTTTCTGTTGAGCAGCCGGTTATGAAACGCAACCCACGTAACACTAACTGGCAGCTACACAATGAAATACTATCTAGGGACTTGCCAGAACTGCCCCCACAAGTCCCCTCATCAGTAGGGGAGTTGGAGGATCTGGTAAAGACATTTACAACGGCGCTCTCGAATGCCCTAGAGCAGGCTTGCCCAGTGCCAAAACACGCGGTAAACATAGGCCGCATTGGTGGTCCTACGATCTGGAATCACTCCGTAAATCATGTAGGACACAATTTAATAAGGCCAAGAGCCTTGGCACGGAGACTCAATGGCTCGAATATAAAGTTAAACTCAGGGCCTACAAAAAAGCTCTGAGGCAGGCGAAGAGAGTATCGTGGAGAAATTTCTGCACTGGGGTCGAAAATGTCGACGATACAGCGAGACTTAGACGAGTGCTCTCAAAACCAAGCTATTTGCGCAAACCTGACGGATCCTGGACCAGCGCGGAGAGGCAAACCCTAGAGCTGCTCTTGAATACGCACTTCCCAGGGAACTTGCATGAGGAACCCCTAGCACCTACAACAAACCTGGCTGTACACATACCCATCACGGAGGAAAAGGTTAGGTGGGCGGTTAAAAGTTTCGAACCGTTTAAGGCTGCCGGGCCAGACGGGATTATTTCCGCACAACTCATAAGCACGCTGGAGACATCAGCCAAATGGCTGGTATTTCTCTATACAGCCTGCCTGGCTCTTAGCTACATTCCGTGCTCCTGGAGAAGTGCCACGGTAGTGTTTATTCCTAAGGCGGGGAAGGCGTCTCATTACGAGCCCAAGGACTATAGGCCGACCAGTCTCTCATCCTTTGTGCTCAAGACCTTCGAGAGGATAATAAATGACTACCTCTCCTCTACTATTGATAGCAACCTGATCTGTAGCTATCAGCATGCATACACCAAAGGGAAATCTACAGAAACTGCGCTTCACTGCGCTTCGCTGTATGAAAAGGAGTCCTGTCTTGTGGCCTTTTTAGATATTGAAGGAGCCTTCAACAACATAAGCCTTGATGCTATAAACACCGTTTTAACAATTCTGGGCATAAGCAGGTCTCTTATTGGACTTATTGATCAACTGCTAAGGGGTAGATGAATAGTTTCATCACTGGGCTCGGTTGACTCATCACGCTATGTCACAAGGGGAACGCCTCAGGGTGGTGTTCTCTCCCCGCTTCTATGGAACCTCATTGTCAACTCGATGCTGCGAGACACAAGCTGGGGGGGCGTGAAGGTAGTGGAATATGCAGATGACTTAGCTATAGTATATAGGGGCAAATTCCCACAAACCCTGTGCGACTTGATGCAAGTAGCACTGGGAGAGGTTTCCTCATGGTGCTCGCGCTGCGGACTGAGCATCAACCCGGGAAAAGTAGAACTGGTCCTTTTCACCAGCCGCTATAAGATACCACCGCTAATACTACCAAAACTGAATAACGTGCACCTGAACTTGGCTGACAAAGCCAAGTTCTTGGCCACAGTTCTGGATAGGAAACTAACCTGGAAGGAGAATGTTCTTCAGTGCCAGAAGAAAGCGTGTATTGAACTCTACACGTGCAAAAGAGCCATTGGAAAGAAATGGGGGCTCAGCCCCAAAATATGCAAATGGATCTACACTGCAATCATTCGACCAATCATGCTCTATAGAGTTGTGGTATGGTGGCCTGCGCTGAGCAAGGCAACAAACCTTAATCTGCTAGGTAAAGTACACATATCTTGCATGATCTGTATAAGCGGTGCGTTAAGAACAACGCCCAATGAAGCACTCCAGGCCATTCTTGGCATTTGGCCACTCGATCTGGAAGGGCACCGAGTACCAGCAGCATCGGCTCTGCGTCTAAGGGAAACGTCCGGCTGGGGCGCAAGCACTACTGGACACGCCTGTATTTTGGGATCCTATAGCTATCTTCCGCTGAGCACAGATCGCTGTGCGACCACAACAGTCGGAGATAGCGGTTTTAAAATCAACATTCCCAGCAGGGAAGAATGGGAGAGCACGGATCGGAGTCCCGTCACTCATGGCGGCACTTCCATTTATACTGATGGCTCGAAGTTAGACGGCAGAGTTGGGGGAGGGGTTTATTCAAAGGATCTGAACCTTGAGCTCTCCTTCAGACTACCTGATCACTGCAGTGTCTTCCAGGCTGAAGTATCAGCAATCATGGACGCCGCGGCTTGGATAGGCCAACACATTATCAGACAGGACATTTTTATATTCAGCGACAGCCAGGCGGCCATCAAATCCCTTGGCTCTTACTCGTTCAACTCTGAACTTACGCTCAGCTGTCGTCGATCTCTACAAGAGATGGCCCAACAGAATCGCGTTAACCTCACATGGGTCCCGGGGCATAGGGACATTGAGGGAAATTGTAGGGCAGACGAACTTGCGAGGCAGGGCACGACCAAGCAGGTTCTTCGCGATAAAGAGCGCTTAGGTATGCCGTTTGTCACATGCAAGCTTATGCTGAAGGAATGCACACTCCGCCAAGCCAACGAAAGATGGCTGCAATCTCCAGGATGCCGGATATCCAAAGAAACCTGGCCGAAATGGGATCATAAAAGATCAAGACAAATTTATGCCCTAAGGAGAAGAGAAATCTCCATATTAATAGGCGTATTAACTGGGCACTGCCTCATTGGCAGGCACGCAGAAAGACTTGGTGTGCCCTACCGACGATGCTGTAGGAGTTGTAAGGATGATGAGGAGGAGGAAACGGTGGAGCACCTCATCTGCAACTGCCCGGCTTTAAGTGGCGCGAGAATGCGCTTTTTGGGAGTTCCCTTCCTGGTCAGCCTACGCCATGTCACGGAGCTGGACATAAAGGACCTGATGGCCTTCATCAAGTCATCTAAATGGTTCGAGGAGGAGTAACGGTGTCGGTATAGGAAAGTCAGTCCCGGGATTCTGCTATGTGGAGAATTCCGTTAATACCGGGATTTTCCATATGGCAGGGTCCCGGAACTGACTTTCCTAGTGTTGGTGGTATCACAACGGGCCTTTTAATACTGGCCTAGGTGTGCCTCTGCGGCAGCCACTTGAACCTAACCTAACCTAGCCGTTTTCTAGTATTCTAGCTTCAAAAATTAGCATGTTTTTTCGATTTTCCATTTTTCTTTCAAAAATTGTCAAAAATGCAAATATCCATGTACAACAAAGATAGATACAGATTCTTAAAGGAAATTGAGTGGGCTACAAAAAAGGTTAAACAACCTTTTCTTTGTAAAGTTGCTTTTTCAAAACTTATTTAGTATTAAATTAAAAAAATCATATTTCCGTCTTTTTTTGGTGTTTTTGATCCAATTTTTTTACTAAATTTTGTTTATTGATATTCCATATGATTAATTATCATTATATGATCAATGTTATAACAAAAAAATATACATTTCTCATATACGTTCAAACATATTTTTGCTTAATATAGGCTTTCTCTGCTGGGGTGTTGTTGTTGTTGTTGTTAACAGAAAAACACTCCCCGAAGGTTTTAGGGAGTGATGCCGAAGTTGGCAGTCCTTGGCCGGATATGAACCCGGTACGCTGCGGTACTCCCTTACGGTACTGCCCGACTGTCGTGGTAGCGATTTGGTATGACCAGTGGAACCTTCTAGGTCATGTCATCCCTCCATCCGTGAGGAAGGAGAAGATGGGTAATGAGAGGTGAGAGGCATCATATCCGTAGATCAACCATCGAGTTAGCACGTCATTACCTATGTGCATATTAGTTGCCTCTTACGACCGGTATGCCTACCTCGGGCATATTCTAAACCCCTAACCCGCAGGGGCATCTGTCTGCGGGGGTGTAATTCTACAGTCTTCAAATGGCGCAGCCACAAAAAAAACAAAAAGTTGACGGATCTGTGACCTCAATACATCAATTTTCATGTATTTTGGCGAGCTAAATCCAAATCCGTGATCAGAAGTAGCCTAACAGGCCGCAATTCTCCACTAACCTTCACAAAATAATATTGGGCTTTTTGCACGGTCGGGCCCGTTGTTAAATTATGATATCGAATTCGGATTCAGCATCCAATTTCCCTTAAGAACATGTATTTAGCTTTATTCGATGTTGATTTTTTCATGTTTCGCAAATTTTCAAACCAAAATCGGGAATTCTGAGAAAATTTCAATCTAGGTATCTTTTGTAGGGAATTGAATTTCCTACAAAAATATGTTCAGGTAAATGGTGTTTTTCAGCTATGATTTGTCGGTTTTATACCAAATTGGGGTTTAAGTCTGTAAAATCTAGACTAGCGCCGATAGACCTCTAGACTTTAATATAAAAATCTGAAAAATTACAGTAATTTTTTTCACCTTTCTTAAAAAGAAACTTAATATAAGTTTTGAAAAAAACGAAATTTGGAATTTTTGGCCCAGTCTAATATACATACATACCTGCCAATAAATGTTACTTTATATTGACATATATAACAAGGGCCAGCATTCTTTTTTTATTTGTCATTGAATCTATTACACTGCGCAACACGAAGAAAATACCTGGGACGAGATAGCATTTTTCTGGCGGATCTCAATGAGATAAGAAGAACTTCGTACAAGAAATTTGCCGGACACCCTCAAAATCTTGAGTTAGGGGTCAAAACCCGTTTTTCGTACCTTTGCACAGTTATGACCCTGCATCTTAGGTGTATGGATGTAACAGCCATATATCGCGTCAATATGGATGTAACGTGTGACACCCCTCTTATGCAAACGGCCCAAGAGCTAAGGCCGCTGTTATGAAATTGACGTTTTTCGATTTTCCTGCAATCGAAATGTTTGCAAACATGTCATGAAAACTAGTTTTCACATATACAGTTTTATATCTCAGGGGTGGTTTAAACCCCTAAAACCACCCCCTGGCTGCGTTCCTGTTTGAGTGTTTTAATCGACCGCCAACTCTTAACACTCCGTGGCCATCAACGAAAGGAAATAGGTTCGATAATTTACTTCTTCATGTTGATGATGCTTTAGGACTTCCATTTCCGCTGTTTTTAGTTCCAGTGGCGTGAGATATTGAGTATTTGAACCATTTTTTCTTGAATTATTTATGAATCTTAAAACGAAGGCAACAATTCTAATAATTTTAGAGAATCTAGAACATTTTTCTACAAGTGAGTCCAAAAAAATGTTCATTCGTTTGAGTAACTGCTGTTAGAGTACAAGTTACTATTTCACTTTTTTGACGGGGCCACTTGTTTTCTACCTCTTTTAGCCATTGTGGACCATTCCACCATAAATGGTGTGATTGTAATTTTGTTGGAATAATTCCTCTTGATGCTATATCTGCTGGATTGTCTTTCGTGCTTACGTGTCTCCAGGATGCTTGTGGAACATATTTTTTATGTCTTCCACTCGGTGCCTGATAAATTTGTCTTTATTTTTTTCTGTAGCAATCCAGCTTAATGTCACTGTGGAATTGCTCCATGCAAATATTTGATGGTTATTTGTGATGACTTTACAAACTTTACTTATTAGTTTTGCCAATAAATGCGCAGAGCAAAGTTCTAGATTGGGTAACGTTTTTTGATTTTTTAGAGGATTCACCTTTGTTTTGGCAGTCAAAAGTTTGACTGATTTGCCAACTTTGATATAAATCACGGCAGCATATGCTTTTCCTGAAGCATCACCGAAACCATGAATTTCTATATCACCTGCAGAACTTGTCTCCATCCACCTTGGAATCCGAATCTGCTCTAGCGCATCAACATTTGTAATAAAAATGTTCCATTCTTTTTGTAACTCATCTGAGAGTTCTTCATCCTATCCGGATTGTTGCATCCAAAGTTTCTGAATGTATAACTTTGCTAATATAGTTATGGGTGAAAGTCAACCCAGTGGATCAAAGATTTGTGCAAGTTGTGAAAGAGAACTTCTTTTAATCACCTTTTTTGTACTTACAAAGTTAAGTTTGAACTGGAAGCTATTTTCTTTAGAATCCCAATATAGGCCAAGAGTTTTGACTGCCTCATTTTCTCTTATTTGTAATATTTCATGGTTTTTACTGGCTTCTATATTTTCTGTTATTTCGCTGTAGTTCGAGAGCCGCTTTCTTAAATGAAAGCCGAACCTCTGAAGATGCTTGGAAATTGCATTTTGAATAACTTGACATTGTTGAACGGAATCTGCCCCGGTCATTAGGTCATCCATACAAAAATTATCTTTAATTATTATTTTAAGCTGGTCATTTGAACATTTGTTTGCAATTCCAAACAATGTACGTACAGCTAGGTAAGGAGCCGACGCAGTCCCATATGTTACTGTATTCAGCTCATATTCCTCAATTTTCTCTAAGGGATTTTTTCACCACAAAACTCTATGATAATCGCGGTCTTCCTCGGCAATTTTAATTTGTCTAAACATTTTTTCAACATCAGCAGTTATAACTACTTTCCAAGTCCTCCATTTAAGAAGAATGTCGAATATATCTTTTTGCAATTTCGGACCGGCAAACATTATATCATTAAGACTTTTGCCGTTAATTGATTTCGCTGATGCGTCAAATACTACCCGTAGTTTAATAGTAAGGCTATTTTCTCGTAAAACAGCATGATGTGTTAAGTAATATTTACCTGTTGTTGTGTTAGCCTTAACCATGTGACCAAGCTCTTTGTATTCATGAATTTATGATACTCTTCTTTTAATTTATCATTTCTCTTAAATTTGTTTTCCATTGAAATGAGACGTGCTGCAGCCATTTTTCTAGAGTCCCCTAAGTTAGTATCATCTCTAAAGGGAATTTTCACTATGAACCGCCCATCTGTGTCTTGCTTAACATTTTTTTGAAAATGTTGCAAATACTTGTCATTTTCTTCAATACACGTTTCATCCTGAATATATAAACATAGGCGCATATTCATAGTCGAAATAAAGTAGGCACTAAAGTTAGCGACAGCTTTTTGACACCATTTCTAACGGCCTATCTATCAAAAATGCTGATGCTATCTTTAGTGCCTACTTTATTTCGACTATGAATATGCCCCATAGTTTTCAACCAAGGCTTAATAAGATCGGATGTTTGTTGTAGCTGGGCCGGGAATATTCCGTCCGGTCCTGGTGACTTATTGGGCTTGAAGGTAGATAAAGCCCAGTCTAACTTTTTCTCATCGGTGATTTCCTTTATCATTTGATCGAAGGGCATCCCTCCAGCGATCGTAGTAGTAGACATGTCTGTGCATGTCGGGAAGTGTGTATCCAGGAGCAGATTCACGGTATCCGTCGTCGGATCAGTCCACTGCCCATCTGCATTTGGACGTGGCTCAGTGTTGCCGGCGATTTTGAGAGCACTCTCCTCAGGCACGCGGCACCAGATGTAGATTCAAATTCACTGCAGAAATTCACCCAGGATGCTCGTTTGGCCTTTCGGATCTCCTTCTTGTATGTACTTAGCTTAGTTTTGTAAAGAGCCCAGGATAGTTCGCGGCCCTCCTGTTTGGCTTTATTAAAGGTAGCCCTACATGCCTTTCTGGATCTATCTAGATCTGACGACCACCAAGGTGGCTTATGGGCTTCTGTTACTTTCTTGATCGGGCAAGCCTTATCGAAAGCAATCTTGCATTCTTTATTAAAGGTGCTGACTAGCTCGTCTAGTTCATTACCATTCCTAGGTGTAGCCATTTTTTCGATAAGTTTTTAACAATAATTTTCTTGTAGTAGCCCCAGTTTGTCCTTTTTATATTTTGTATATATTTCGGACTTGCGTGCATATCTGTTATTGAGAAACTAATATACCTATGGTCTGAGAAGGAGTGTTCTTTTAAGACCATCCATGATTCTATGAGGTCACTGAAAGAATCAGTGACCAATGTTATGTCAAGGACCTCTTCGCGGTTCCTTGTTATGAAAGTGGGGTCATTTCCCCTGTTGCATATACATAGATTAGTACCTAATAAGTAGTTATATAGGGACTCACCTCGGTCGTTTATGTCAGTGCTGGCCCGTTGTGTGTGATGGGCATTCGCAT
This sequence comes from Campiglossa producta, assembly GCA_964058755.1. Taxonomy (NCBI): domain Eukaryota; kingdom Metazoa; phylum Arthropoda; class Insecta; order Diptera; family Tephritidae; genus Campiglossa; species Campiglossa producta. Next base: position 76,898,081 of record CAXKVI010000001.1, read on the forward strand.
CGCCTCCAAGCACCATTAGGTTGTCTCGTGGACTGGTAGAACTCACGAGCTCCCTGAAGTTGTGTGGTGGGAGTGAACCTTCGTGATCATGGGCCAGATAGAAAGAAGCAAATCTGCAGCTTCTGCCCAAGCCCTCGACGCTTATCGCTGTTAGATCTCCCTCACTAAATTGGGGTAGAAGAAAAGCGTTAATACTAGATTTAGCCAAAATGCACGTACGAGGCTTACCCTTGTCTTGAGCGCTGTAAAGCTTGTAAGTTGGAGTCCTCAAGCCACAGATCCTATTTGCAGTGATCCACGGCTCCTGGACTAGGATAATATCTACTCCACCTGCAGAAAGTTGGAGTAGAAGTGCAGCTGACGCTGCTTTACTGTGATGAAGGTTGATTTGGAGGACCCTCATCATCTTTCTTCCTTACACTCTCCTCCGTGAGCGTCGCGTCCCTGGTATCTGTTATAGAAAAGTCACTTAATCAAAAGGAGTACACATTGGTGGCTTTCCTTGATATAGAAGGCGCTTTCAATAACGCCTTTCCGGATGCTATCACCTCGGCGTTGACAGGTCTGCAGGTCGACACCTGTCTTATTTTGTTTATTCGTAAGCTGCTTGCCAGTAGACGGATTACAACCGAGCTAGGTGGAAACTCGATTAATAGACTCGTTAACAGAGGTACCCCCCAAGGAGGTGTTCTCTCACCACTACTTTGGGTAGTTACCGTAAACCAACTTCTACGCCTCATGGAAGCGGAAGACCACCAAGTGATCGCGTACGCCAATGATATCTGCGTTATTATGATGAAAAAATTCCCTCAAACTCTCTGCAATTTGATGGAAACGACCTTATCCAAAATATGTGACTGGGCAAAGTCGTCAGGTCTGGGGGTTAACCCCGAGAAAACCGAACTAGTCCTCTTCTCTAGAAGGTACAAAATACCTAACCTTACACCACCAAAAATTGGAAACAAGAACTTGACATTCAGTGACAAAGTCAAGTATCTAGGAGTTATTCTGGACAGGAAATTACTCTGGAATGACAATATAACAGAACGAGTTAAAAAAGCAACGTGTGCGTTGTTCACTTGTAAGAGAGCAATTGATGTTTCATGGGGGTTTTCTCCCAAGGTAGTACTCTGGAATGACAATATAACAGAACGAGTTAAAAAAGCAACGTGTGCGTTGTTCACTTGTAAGAGAGCAATTGATGTTTCATGGGGGTTTTCTCCCAAGGTAGTACACTGGATCTACACAGCCATTGTTCGCCCGATTCTACTCTATGGAGTGTTGGTCTGGTGGCCTGCACTGACCAAGAACACGTACCTCAAGCAGCTGCAAAAAGTCCAAAGGAGTTCAGTACTCTGCATAACAGGAGCCCTTGGGTCCACTCCGACAGAAGCACTCAACACTATATTGTATCTACCACCGCTCGATTTGGTGGCGAAAGAAGTAGCCGTGATCACAGCTTTGCGAATAAGGGAGACCGGCGTCTGGATAAATGGACAACGTGGGCACGCCACAATCTTGGGCACTCACGCTCCTGTTAACATACCACCACATACTGACTACTGCGCGTCAAATAACGTGTTTGTCAGAAACTACGAGGTGTTAATACCGACAAGACAGGAGCCGTTGATATCTTCACTGATGGCTCCAAGCTTGAGGGGAAGGTGGGGGGAGGTATCTTTTCACCGGACCTGGGACTAGAAATCTCCTTCCGCCTCCCCGACCACTGAAGCGTGTACCAAGCCGAAATGCTGGCAATACACGGTGCTGTGAAAATCTTGGCGTCCATGCCGCAAAATGACAAACGGATTTACATCTTCTCAGACAGTCAGGCCGCACTTAGAGCCTTGAACTCATGCGTCGACAATGCAAAGTCGTTAGCTGAATGTCGCAGATCTCTCAATGAGATGGCTCAGCACTTCAGTATTAGCCTTATTTGGGCACCTGGGGACACGAATATTGAAGGTAACTGCAGAGCTAGCCAGACGAGGTACCACCACCCATCTCCTTCCAGGAAATAGTTCGGTAGGCATACCCATGGCCTCTTTTAAATTTAGTGTCAGCACAAATACCATGAAAATAACGAATATGCTCTGGTCAGGGCTCCCAACATGCGAAATATCAAGGCTAACCTGGCCTTCTTACAACAAAGGACGTACAAATTTCCTGCTGTCTCTTAATAAATCGGATATTTTATCCCTAGTAAGGGTTCTAACAGGGTATTGTTTAATAGGCACTCACGGTGCTAGAATGGGCGTAATGCCTAATGATTACTGTCGCAGCTGCAGATGTATTGAGGAGGAGGGAAGTGTTCCACATCTGCTATGTCATTGTCCCGCGCTCTGCAGACGACGGTTGGCTAGCCTTGGCCAACCGTTTCTCGTCGACCTCACTGAGGTATTTAACATGGAAGTAAAAGTGTTATCCAAATTCATTGGTTCCACGAAGTGGTTTGATCCCCTGATTTGGGTGTGAGTTTGTTTTCCTTGGCGTCGACGATAGCATGACCGTGGACTGGTCCTTTACCGCCTTTTGGTGGCCTTTGAACTGGTTTAGCGGTGCCGTATCATTTTTCAGGTCGGCTGTACGCGGTCGGGCTGCTGCCGGCGTTTAAGGATAACCTTCTCGCATCTCTGGGGCAAGGAGGTGGGTGAAAACCGTATGTGGTATCACAATGGGCCTATCTAATGGCCTAAGTGTCGGGCAGGGTCTGTGTACTCTGTCCTGCCCTGGCAACCTAACCTAACCTAAGCAAATTTGTGCTTCTTTAGCATAACTTCGCCTCCGTTTGTAAATATACCTCTGAATGTTAGGCATTCAGTAATTGTGTGGCCCATCATTTTGCAATATTTGCATTGCTTATGTGGGTATTTTGTAGCAAATGAGTTAGCTTGATATACTTGAGGCTTTCTATTTTTATATACTTTTTCTTTCTCAGCTTTTAAAGTTTGATAATGTTGATCTGGAAAGTCCATTACATCTGATAATTTTTGAACTTCTCTGGTTTTCTTTATCATTTGCTCATATAATTTAAGGCCATCTTTGTCCAACTTTCGGACTATGATCCTTGCAATAAACGGATCAGCTTCTTCTAATTGTATACCTAGTGATTGTATTGCGTTTAGACACTCATTTGTATTGTCTAGCGACTGTCTTACACTTTCAGCATTTTCACTATTTATGGATGGTTGATCCATTATTCTGTCCCACTGTGTTGTGAACAGAATCCTCTTGTTATCGTATACATATTTGTTTAAGAAGATACCATGCTGCCTGATAATTTTCAGTTGAAATTTTTAAATGTTGTATCAGTCTAGCAGCTTCTCCTTTCAAACATAAACGAAGTCGTAGCATTTTTTCAGCGCTTGACAATTGTTCATTTTGTGAACCATATCTTGGAACACATTATAAAAATTTGCCCATTCTTTTATTTCCCCAAAATGTGTTGGAATTTTCAGTTCCAATTCCAAATTAGGGTGATAAATAATATTATGATCAACCTCCTTTTTAATTAAACCCTTTTCTAGGATTTCAAGTTTTTTGAAATATTCAGCCACTACTTTATCGTAGGCTTCATCAACTTCAATATTTTTTGCTGGCTCAGTGGTATAAAAATTCTTTACGTCAGAGAACCAATTTTCTAAGTATTTACATTGAATGTTGCTGATTTCGCCCTCTAAGCTTATTTCAGACAAAATGTTTGCAAAATTTTGTATTTTCCTCATTATTCTCTGACTAGTATTATCGGTTGTTTTTATCTGTGCTGTGAGCTTACCGAACCCTGAAGGGCCGGGCTCCTGCTTTTGAGCCGGCTGAAATGATACTTCAGCAGAAAGAGCTTTTCTGTAACCCTGGACTATTTCTTCAATCATTAAAGTGGTGCTATTATATTTGTCACTCTTGAAATAGTCCTCACTTCCAATGCCATCTGCTAACAATTTTTGTTAGGGTCTAGCTCCTTTTGAAATTTCCCGACAGTTTTAATTATATCTTCGGCCTTCGACCGCGAAACTCTATTCTCTGCTATACTATTGTGTATTTGAAGAATTTTTTCGCTTTTGTCCATCTGGGACTCAAGGACTTTAAGACTATTAATACCCATCTTACCCTTGCACTTGTTTTTATACCCAGTGTACTAGTACTAGTACAAGGGTATATTAACTTTGTTCACATAACGGCTGTTTGTAACGGCACAAAATAATCGAGATAGATATAGAGTTCCATATATGAAAGTTCTTAGGATTAAAAGAGGAGTTGATTAAGGCATGTCCGTCCGTCTGTCCGTCGATAAATTGAGTAAAAATTGAGATATTTGCATGAAATTTTGTACACAGGCTACTTTCTGGCTAAGGTAGGTTGCTATTGAAAATGGGCGATTTTCGATATCGAAAATCACGCAAATTGACATATCTCGGTAGCTGAAATGGCTAAAATGATATAATTTTATAGGTGAATCCCCCTGGTCATTCTCTTATGATTTTTCCATAAATTTTTTATAGTGGGCGTGGCACCGCCCACTTTTAAGGGAGGCGTTTTTGAAAATTTGACTGGACGTAACTTTTAAACTGATTACGATAGAACGATGGAATTTGGCACAAAGCAAACTAGTATCGTTGGGGGTATACCTGATGAAAGTGGATAAAATCGCCCTTCAACCACGCCCACTTTCGATATCGACAATTTCGAAAATCACACAAATTGACATATCTCGGCAGCTGAAATGGCTAAAATGATATAATTTTATAGGTGAATCCCCCTGGTCATTCGCTTATGATTTTTTCATAAATTTTTTATAGTGGGCGTGGCACCGCCCACTTTTAAGGGAGGCGTTTTTGAAAATTTGACTGGTCGTAACTCTTAAACAGATTACGATAGAACGATGGAATTTGGTAAAAAGCATACTAGTATCGTTGGGAGTATACCTGATGAAAGTGGATAAAATCGCCCTTCAACCACGCCCACTTTCGATATCGACAATTTCGAAAATCACACAAATTGAAATATCTCGGCAGCTGAAATGGCTAAAATGATATAATTTTATAGGTGAATCTCCCTGGTCATTCTCTTATGATTTTTTCATAAATTTTTTATAGTGGGCGTGGCACCGCCCACTTTTAAGGGAGGCATTTTTGAAAATTTTACTGGTCGTAACTTTTAAACTGATTACGATAGAACGATGGAATTTGGCAAAAAGCATACTAGTATCGTTGGGAGTATACCTGATGAAAATGGATAAAATCGCCCTCCAACCATGCCCACTTTCGATATCGAAAATTTCGAAAATCACATAAATTGACATAATTCGCTAATGGAAATGGGTAAAATTATATAATTTTCTAGGTGAATCCCCATGGTCATTATATAATGATTTTTTGATAAATTTTCTAAAGTGGGCGTGGCCCCGCCCACTTATAAGGGAGGCATTTTTATACCAAGCGTACTAGTACAGGGGTATTATAATTTTGTCCACATAACTGTATTATGTACCGGCGCAAAATCCATGTATGAAAGTTCTTAGGTTGAAAAGAGGAGTCTATTCAGGCATGTCCGTCCGTCCGTCCGTCCGTCCGTCCGCCTTTGTAAACGATAACTTGAGTAAAAATTAAGATATTTGCATGAAATTTTATATACAGGCTACTTTTTGGCCCAGGCAGGTTGCTATTGAAAATGGGCGAAATCGGATGATAACCACGCCCCCTTTTTCGAGATCGAAAATTTCGAAAATCATACAAATTAACATAACTTGAGTAAAAATTGAGGAATTTGCATGAAATTTGGTATACAGATTACTCGGATTATAACCACGTCCCTTTTGTCGGTATCGGAAATTTCGAAAATCACATAAACTGACATATATCGGTAGCTGAAATTGATAAAATGATATAATTTCATAGGTGAATCTCTCTTATGATTCTATTATGATTTTCTGTTAAATTTTAAAAGGTGGGCGTGGTACCGCCCACTTTCAAGGGAGCGCTGTAAAGCTTGTAAGTTGGAGTCCTCAAGCCACAGATCCTATTTGCAGTGATCCACGGCTCCTGGACTAGGATAATATCTACTCCACCTGCAGAAAGTTGGAGTAGAAGTGCAGCTGACGCTGCTTTACTGTGATGAAGGTTGATTTGGAGGACCCTCATCATCTTTCTTCCTTACACTCTCCTCCGTGAGCGTCGCGTCCCTGGTATCTGTTATAGAAAAGTCACTTAATCAAAAGGAGTACACATTGGTGGCTTTCCTTGATATAGAAGGCGCTTTCAATAACGCCTTTCCGGATGCTATCACCTCGGCGTTGACAGGTCTGCAGGTCGACACCTGTCTTATTTTGTTTATTCGTAAGCTGCTTGCCAGTAGACGGATTACAACCGAGCTAGGTGGAAACTCGATTAATAGACTCGTTAACAGAGGTACCCCCCAAGGAGGTGTTCTCTCACCACTACTTTGGGTAGTTACCGTAAACCAACTTCTACGCCTCATGGAAGCGGAAGACCACCAAGTGATCGCGTACGCCAATGATATCTGCGTTATTATGATGAAAAAATTCCCTCAAACTCTCTGCAATTTGATGGAAACGACCTTATCCAAAATATGTGACTGGGCAAAGTCGTCAGGTCTGGGGGTTAACCCCGAGAAAACCGAACTAGTCCTCTTCTCTAGAAGGTACAAAATACCTAACCTTACACCACCAAAAATTGGAAACAAGAACTTGACATTCAGTGACAAAGTCAAGTATCTAGGAGTTATTCTGGACAGGAAATTACTCTGGAATGACAATATAACAGAACGAGTTAAAAAAGCAACGTGTGCGTTGTTCACTTGTAAGAGAGCAATTGATGTTTCATGGGGGTTTTCTCCCAAGGTAGTACTCTGGAATGACAATATAACAGAACGAGTTAAAAAAGCAACGTGTGCGTTGTTCACTTGTAAGAGAGCAATTGATGTTTCATGGGGGTTTTCTCCCAAGGTAGTACACTGGATCTACACAGCCATTGTTCGCCCGATTCTACTCTATGGAGTGTTGGTCTGGTGGCCTGCACTGACCAAGAACACGTACCTCAAGCAGCTGCAAAAAGTCCAAAGGAGTTCAGTACTCTGCATAACAGGAGCCCTTGGGTCCACTCCGACAGAAGCACTCAACACTATATTGTATCTACCACCGCTCGATTTGGTGGCGAAAGAAGTAGCCGTGATCACAGCTTTGCGAATAAGGGAGACCGGCGTCTGGATAAATGGACAACGTGGGCACGCCACAATCTTGGGCACTCACGCTCCTGTTAACATACCACCACATACTGACTACTGCGCGTCAAATAACGTGTTTGTCAGAAACTACGAGGTGTTAATACCGACAAGACAGGAGCCGTTGATATATTCACTGATGGCTCCAAGCTTGAGGGGAAGGTGGGGGGAGGTATCTTTTCACCGGACCTGGGACTAGAAATCTCCTTCCGCCTCCCCGACCACTGAAGCGTGTACCAAGCCGAAATGCTGGCAATACACGGTGCTGTGAAAATCTTGGCGTCCATGCCGCAAAATGACAAACGGATTTACATCTTCTCAGACAGTCAGGCCGCACTTAGAGCCTTGAACTCATGCGTCGACAATGCAAAGTCGTTAGCTGAATGTCGCAGATCTCTCAATGAGATGGCTCAGCACTTCAGTATTAGCCTTATTTGGGCACCTGGGGACACGAATATTGAAGGTAACTGCAGAGCTAGCCAGACGAGGTACCACCACCCATCTCCTTCCAGGAAATAGTTCGGTAGGCATACCCATGGCCTCTTTTAAATTTAGTGTCAGCACAAATACCATGAAAATAACGAATATGCTCTGGTCAGGGCTCCCAACATGCGAAATATCAAGGCTAACCTGGCCTTCTTACAACAAAGGACGTACAAATTTCCTGCTGTCTCTTAATAAATCGGATATTTTATCCCTAGTAAGGGTTCTAACAGGGTATTGTTTAATAGGCACTCACGGTGCTAGAATGGGCGTAATGCCTAATGATTACTGTCGCAGCTGCAGATGTATTGAGGAGGAGGGAAGTGTTCCACATCTGCTATGTCATTGTCCCGCGCTCTGCAGACGACGGTTGGCTAGCCTTGGCCAACCGTTTCTCGTCGACCTCACTGAGGTATTTAACATGGAAGTAAAAGTGTTATCCAAATTCATTGGTTCCACGAAGTGGTTTGATCCCCTGATTTGGGTGTGAGTTTGTTTTCAACCACGCCCACTTTCGATATCGACAATTTCGAAAATCACACAAATTGACATATCTCGGCAGCTGAAATGGCTAAAATGATATAATTTTATAGGTGAATCTCCCTGGTCATTCTCTTATGATTTTTTCATAAATTTTTTATAGTGGGCGTGGCACCGCCCACTTTTAAGGGAGGCATTTTTGAAAATTTTACTGGTCGTAACTTTTAAACTGATTACGATAGAACGATGGAATTTGGCAAAAAGCATACTAGTATCGTTGGGAGTATACCTGATGAAAATGGATAAAATCGCCCTCCAACCATGCCCACTTTCGATATCGAAAATTTCGAAAATCACATAAATTGACATAATTCGCTAATGGAAATGGGTAAAATTATATAATTTTCTAGGTGAATCCCCATGGTCATTATATAATGATTTTTTGATAAATTTTCTAAAGTGGGCGTGGCCCCGCCCACTTATAAGGGAGGCATTTTTATACCAAGCGTACTAGTACAGGGGTATTATAATTTTGTCCACATAACTGTATTATGTACCGGCGCAAAATCCATGTATGAAAGTTCTTAGGTTGAAAAGAGGAGTCTATTCAGGCATGTCCGTCCGTCCGTACGTCCGTCCGTCCGCCTTTGTAAACGATAACTTGAGTAAAAATTAAGATATTTGCATGAAATTTTATATACAGGCTACTTTTTGGCCCAGGCAGGTTGCTATTGAAAATGGGCGAAATCGGATGATAACCACGCCCCCTTTTTCGAGATCGAAAATTTCGAAAATCATACAAATTAACATAACTTGAGTAAAAATTGAGGAATTTGCATGAAATTTGGTATACAGATTACTCGGATTATAACCACGTCCCTTTTGTCGGTATCGGAAATTTCGAAAATCACATAAACTGACATATATCGGTAGCTGAAATTGATAAAATGATATAATTTCATAGGTGAATCTCTCTTATGATTCTATTATGATTTTCTGTTAAATTTTAAAAGGTGGGCGTGGTACCGCCCACTTTCAAGGGAGGCATTTTTGAAAATTCGACTGGTCGTAACTTTAAGCAAATTATGGTAGAACGATGAAATTTGGCAGAAATCATACTAGTACTGTTGGGAGTATACGTGATGAAATTGGATAAAATCCCCGTCCAACCACGGCTACTCTCGATATCGAAAACTTAGAAAATCACCTAAAAGACTGGTCGTAAGTTTTAAACTGATTGCGGTAGAATCGTGAAATTCGGCACTAGGTATACTAAGGTTATAGGAAGTATACCTGTTGAAATTAAACGAAATCGCTTCCCAATCACGTCCACTTTCAATATGGAAAATTTCGAAAATCACATAAATTGACATAATTCGGTAAGGTAAATAACTAAAATAGTATAATTATAGTATAATTTGGTAGTTAAATTTGTAAGGAATTGTCTACTATTAACGAGTCTTAAGTTAATGAGTTAATTTTGTTAAGTGAGCCACCTATAATTTTTTCGACGGCCATGTATTTTATTGAAAGTGGGTAGTATGGCTGAGAACGATTAAACAAAAATACGTATACAATTTTTCAAAATTCGAATTATTTTTAAAGTTATATCTATCAACAGTTTTCGAAATTCCTCACTTTTTGATGATTTTCTCACGATTGGGCAAACCCGATTTTGCTAATTTTTTAAATATATATAAAAGATGGTATCTTCTAAAAAAGGACATTTCCAATTTTTGCAAAAAAATTTTTTTTTCAAACATTATTCGCAATTTTTAACTTCTCCACCGTGGCGAGATGGCGATTTTGTATGATGTTGTTGGGCATTGCATTAGTAACTATTAGCAAAAAAAAATTTTTTGGCACTTTAAGGGATCGGAAGTTATTTACATCAAAAAGTAAGGAATTTCGAAAAGTGGTGATAGCTATAACTTTGAAAACAATTTGAATTTCGAAAAACTGGCCCAAACGTATTTTTTTTTTTGAATTTAAAACTTTGTCACAAATTAGGGGTAAGTATATTAGAAGTAAGAAATGCATTCAACTATAAGTAATATTTTGAGGACACACGAACAATGTACATATATATATTATACCGTAGCATAAATAAATATTAATTTTATAAACTAACTAATAAATTTATTGAGTTCGTATTTCCCAAATTATAATATATATAGAAAATATATAACTTATAGGTACTACTATTGTTTCCATACACTGGGTATTTAATGTTCGGCTTATCCGAACTTAGACTTCCTTACTTGTTTATGCTAGAAAGTATAATGGTGTGTGTGTGAATAGGTTGATGCAACTTATCATATTTGTCAGTAAGTATCTGTGTAAAGCCCTATATACACATCTTTTTGAACGTGAACGCGGGTGAACGTGAACAATTTTCTTTTGTATAATATGTTGGTAGTACTCCACTTTTCCAAAAAAATCATGCGTAAGTGGATAAACAACTAAAATATCTTTGCTATTAGTGCATTTAAAATTAAGTGAAAGTGTTAAATATGCTTTGAAATGCTTATTTTACTATCTCACAGTGAATTGTGTGCGAACGCAAAGTGACACAAACCCTTCGCAAGTGAGTGTTGAAATTTGGCAATTAGCACGCCAAACTGTGATTTTTTTTTACATTTATTGGAGAGTTTAACTCATTTGACAAATGAGCGTGAACACACAAAAGAATTGATTTGGAATACTTTTCCTTTGCGTACGCAATAGAAAGTCTCCACTCATTCACGCTCACGTTCACACGGAACTGTATGAGGGTCTTAAGTATGTATTTATGTATATAAAAATGTTCTACTCTAATTACATTTGAACACTAACTAAAGGGGCTGGCAGAAATCCTTGGGCTGAACCCTCCCAGAGGGTGCCGGCTGGTAATAGACACTACAGAAACCCCTACGCAGGGGAGTGCTAGCTAAGTTCAGAAATCAGTGCCATTGGTGCCTTAGCTCTTTAATAGCTCTGGCATATGGAAATGATTCTTGAACGTGGCCTCAAGGTGGGAACCGGGCCACACCCAGATGAAATGGTGGCCCCCCCTAATCCAGGGTGTTATGCGATTCCGTGCCCATTGGATGGTTTGCAGTCAGGGGTATCCGACTGTATTCTTACGGAGCCTCCCGGATATCGGTCCACCTCCGGGAGTAGCGGTGACTTGCTGCAACATGGGGCTCTGTCGTAGTCGACGGTTTCATATCCCCCTTTCACATACTTTCAGGCTGCCGAACGGTCTCATCTCAGTAGGCAGCCTACGAACTAGTTATATAAATTTTCCACATGAATAAAAACAAAGCCTCGGAGCCCTGCACGGGTAAAGATGCTGCCTCTGGCACAGGCGTTAAAAAGGCCAATACTTATAAAACCCTGCCACAATCGGGAACCGCTAAGGTGGCACCGATCAGGCATGCACGGCCTCAAACCACTTTTCGGCCACCTGCGCAAGCTAGCAGCAGTAGGACCAAACCCCCTGAGGGCAAGTCCGAACCTGTAACAGCCGGCAAAGCTAGCCCCACTGAGGGAAAGCAACTCCCGGCTGAACAAACGCAGGTGGCCCGTCTTACGGGCACCTCTGCTCAGCATGTGGCGGAAACCAACACCGGGTCCTCCACGGACAGAGTGAATGCCCCCGCCCATGCAAAACAAACTCGTGGCAAGCCGGCTGACCCCCTAGTGGGTTCTAAGGCAAGCAAACGAGTCCCCCTCTCAGTCCGCAATCAGCGGAATCTACGCAATGCCGCCAAAATTGTAGAGAGACTGGGCAAGTCTCCCAGCGATAAGCTGACGGCAGAGCAAAAAAGCTCTCTGGCCTGGGCCAGGAAAATCATTGCGGAAAAATCATCGCGTAACACCGCAACCAATCCTGCCAATACGGCGCCAACCGGGTCGGATGGGCCAGCCCTTAAAAGGCAGCGTCGATAGTAAACGCCTCGAGCGTTCCTAAAAGGCATAGGCCCATAACCTCTGCCCCTTCTCCACCTGCCCTAACAAAACCGTTCAACGAGGTTGCCAAGGACAACATCACGCTGGCGGTTTTGAACCGCGGCCATCCGGATGGAAACATTACCCCAGACAATTGGAAGGATGTCCTGAACGGCCTTCTCAGGCAGTTCAAGGACATTATGGACAAGAACCCGGGTGCTGCTCCCATTATCCGCGATGCCGGCTGGCATCAGGGCAGGATTAAACTAGTTTCCTGCGCAGACGAGCGCTCTTGCCGTCTGTACACACTCGCCATAGCTTCGGTGGGGGAGCTGTGGCCCGGGGCTAAGCTGGATGCCGTCAGTTTGGAAGAAATTCCAAACAGACCGAGAGCTTGGGCCTGGGTCCCAGACGAGCTGGCGGAGCCTGGCGAGATTCTGGGCACCATCGCGCAAAGCAACCCGGGACTACCTTCAAGCGATTGGAGGATAGTCCGCGTGGGCGAGACAAGGGAGAAGCAACGCTATGTCGGTTTCGTCATTAGCGAGGCGTCTCTCCCTTGGCTTGCTAAATGTGATGGAGTGTTAAGCTATGGCTTCTACTCCATCACGTTGAAAGTCAAGCGGGATGGTACCCAGAGAGAGGAGCCGGAGGAGATGGAGACGGGGCCCGAGCTTCAGAGTGATGTGATGGCAGGAAACACCTTGAGTGCACTTGTTACGCTGGACTCTGAGGCAGCAGCTACCTCCATCGAGTCGGCTCCGATGAATTTGGAGGAGGTGGGCAGCGCCTCGAGTGTACCCACCTCCACCGCAGCAAATCTCACGACCCCATGCAACACCTCGAGTGTACATGAGGTCGATATCGAACTAGCACGTAGTGCTCCAGAGTCCGAGAGTGATACACTCTCGGTATCTGAGCTGGCAGGGCAGTTCTCTACCAGCATGGACGAACACCTCCTCCTGGAATCCGACCAGTCAGATGTTGGCTTCGACGATACAATCGTTGAGGTGGCATCGGGCGGGACGGAGCAGGGGGAGATGGACCTCGATGCTGAGTTTTCAGAACGGTCCTAATGGTCCGGATACTGCAAATTAACCATCACTCTAAGGCAGCCTCCGCTGCGCTAATCTTACGCCTCTGCAAAACATCGGAGGCCGTCGTTCTAGTCCAAGAGCCATGGGTCGTCGGTACCAGGGTCTGTGGGCTGAATACCGATGAGTACCAGCTGGTGACGCCACCTGCAAAAGGTAGACTCAGATCATGTATTCTTATCAGAAAAACTCTTTCTTATTTTCTACTATCTCCTTTTAGCGATGATGACTTCATCTGTATTAGCCTCGAGCTGCAAGACTATACCCTCTGGCTGATGTCCGCATACTTTGCGCACGATCGCCCCATCTCTGCACAGGATAGGCTCAGCAAGGCGGTAAAGGAGGCCCAAGGGGCTTCCGATAGTCATTGGAGCCGACGCCAACGTGCACCACCTCGCATGGGGCTCAACCGACACAAATACAAGGGGTGAGTCTCTTTTTGATTTTATCATAGAAAACAACCTCTGTATCTGTAACTCTGGGGACAAACCAACTTTTGTCACCTCCAATAGGAGGGAAGTTCTAGACATTACTCTGGTTTCAGGACCTTTCATTGACTTAGTTAAGGAATGGAAAGTTTCCGATGATAACTCCTACTCTGACCATATGTACGTAACGTTTAATCTGCTTCTGCGACCTCCGCCTATGGCGGTTTACAGGAACAGGAGAAGTACGGACTGGGACCTTTACAAAGTGGTCCTGTCCTCTACCCTCCAAGAAAACGCTTCTCACGGTAGGTCTTGCCTACCGATAAGATCTGATGAAGCGCCTATCTCAGACATATCGTTTGCTTCTCTCGGTGAGCTAGACTCACCGTCTAAGATAGACGAAGCAGTAGATCTTGTCACCAATTCTTGTAACGCTGCCTTCATAGCAGCCTGCCCGGAGATTAAAAAAAGGGGTAGAAAGAAACCGTACTGGTGGACCCCTGAATTCTCCGAGCAAAGGAAGAACAGCAGAAAACTCTTTAATCAGGCAAAACAGACAGGGATCTGGTCCCCCTACAGGGACGCCTTAAAATCTTTTAAGAAGTTAACCAGGAGAGCCAAAAGGGAATCCTGGAAAAACTTCACAAGCAATATTGAGGAAGTCTCGGAGGCAAATCGCCTACGTAAGGTCCTCTCCAAAAACCCTACTCCTCTCAGCTGTATTCGTACAGCTGATGGAGAATGGGCCTCATCTAGTGCCGAAATCCTGGATACCCTGGTGACGGCCCACTTTCCGGGCAGCACCTCTCAACCATACCTACCCTCGAACTCGCAATCTAACCCAAGGCCGTCGAGGCCCTTGGACCACATAGTCAGCAGAAAAGGAGTTAACTGGGCAATCAGGTCCTTCAAACCCTTCAAATCTCCGGGACTAGATGGTATATTTCCCGCCGAACTACAAGCAGCGAGCGATCTTATTAGTCCGCTGCTAACTCAAATCTACAAGGCATGCCTCAACCTGGCCTATATCCCCACGGAATGGACCAAGGCAAAGGTAGTCTTTATACCGAAAGGAGGCAGGACATCCTGCAATAACCCAAAGGATCTCAGACCTATAAGTCTGACCTCTTTCCTCCTAAAAATTCTAGAAAGATTGCTAGATGCCTACATTAGGCGAACGGCAAATCCAGGACTAATCTCCAACAGCCAGCATGCCTACTCCAAGGGCAAGTCCGTAGAGACGGCTCTACACGCTATCACCTCTGGGATAGAGAAGGGACTTGCTTTCAAGGAGTTTACGCTCGGCATTTTTCTTGACATAGAAGGGGCTTTTAACAACGTTCTTCCAACAGCGGTAACGAGCTCCCTGCGTTTGCTGGGAGTGGAAGAGCCTCTAGAGGAGTTCGTTGAACTCCTTCTCCAAAGAAGAACCATTATTTCCGAAATGGGCAATTCTTCACTTACAAGGTATGCCAACAGAGGAACCCCCCAAGGGGGTGTTCTCTCTCCTCTACTTTGGAACCTGACGGTGACACTTTTTTATCTAGACTAAAGCACACCGGCTGCCAGGTCATTGCCTATGCAGACGACATAGCCCTGACGGCTACTGGCAAGCATCCTTCGGTGCTTAGCGAACTCTTGCAAAATGCGCTGAATCTAACAAAAACCTGGTCTGAGGAATGTGGACTAAGCATCAGCAGTGAGTGCTCTGAACAACTCCTCGTTGAGAGACAGCCCCCGGAACAGGCCAGACCTCGACGACACGCTGGCGGCAGGGATGTCTGAGCTCTCTCATGTTGGTGGTGCTTCAGATAAATCTGCACAAATCTAAAGCAGCCTCGGCTGTTTTAAGCAGTCGTCTTTCTAAAGGCGACGTAGACGTGGTCCTTATCCAAGAGCCCTGGGTCAATAGCTCTAGGATCTGTGGATTGGGGACTAAGGGGTACAAGCTCATCCAAGCCAATGATGAGGGCAAGGTCAGAACCTGTATTTTGGTAAAGTCTGAGCTAAACACCTTTCTATTACCCAACTACTCAAATGGTGACGTTACAGCTGCCAGCTTAACAGTCGGCAGCACCAGCCTAACGATGGCGTCGGTCTATATGCCCTATGACGCCGAAGAACCTCCTCCACAAAAGGAGGTGAAAGATCTGGTGGATAATTTCTGTACGGGCCAAATTATTATTGGAGCTGACGCTAATGCTCATCACGTCCAGTGGGGAAGCTCCGATATTAACGCTAGGGGCGAGTCTCTGTTTGACTACCTACTAACAACTAACCTGGTGGTTTGTAACGTGGGTAACGAGCCTACTTTTATAACTAAAGCTCGTAGGGAGGTTATAGACCTCACTGTTTGTAGCGAAGGTGCTTATGAGTGGGTCAGAAAATGGCGTGTTCTTGATGAGCATTCATTTTCTGACCATCGGTACATAGAAATTGTGTTAGACTTTATTGTTGAGCAGCCAGTTATGAAACGAAATCCACGCAACACTAACTGGCAGCTACATAACCAAATATTAGCTAGGGACCTACCAGTATTACCTCCACAAGCCCCCTCATCAGTGGGAGAACTGGATGATCTGGTAACGACCTTTACAACGGCGCTCTCAAATGCCCTAGAGCAGGCTTGTCCAGTACCAAAACCACGCGGCAAACATAGACCCCACTGGTGGTCTTACGACCTGGATTCGTTCCGTATATCATGCAGGAAGCAATTTAACAAGGCCAAGAGCATCGGTACGGAGCCTGAATGGCTCGAATATAAAGCTAAACTGAGGGCCTATAAAAAGGCTCTAAGGCAAGCGAAGAGAACTTCGTGGAGAAATTTCTGCACCGGGGTCGAAAAAGTCGATGATACAGCGAGACTTAGACGAGTGCTATCAAAAACTCAAACAGCCATTAGCTATTTACGGAAGCCTGACGGATCTTGGACCAGCACGGAAGGGGAAACCCTGGAGCTGCTCCTGAACACACACTTTCCGGGGAACTTGTATGATGCACCTGTAGCATCTGCAACAAACCTGGCGGTAAACATACCCATTACGGAGGAAAGGGTAAGGTGGGCAATCAAAAGCTTTGAGCCGTTCAAGGCAGCCGGGCCAGACGGGATTTTCCCCGCACAACTTATAAACACGCTGGAAATATCAGCTAAATGGCTGGTAGTTCTCTATTCAGCCTGCCTGGCTCTTAATTACATTCCGTGCTCCTGGAGAAGCGCCACGGTAGTCTTTATTCCAAAGGCTGGGAAGGCCTCACACTATGAGCCTAAAGACTACACACCGATCAGTCTCTCGTCTCTTGCACTTAAAACCTTCGAGAGGATAATTAGCGATTATCTCTCCTCTACTATTGATAGCAACCTTATTTCTAGCTATCAACATGCATACACCAAAGGTAAATCAACGGAAACTGCGCTCCACAGCCTAGTCTCTATTGTTGAAAAATCATTGCACGAAAAGGAGTACTGTCTCGTGGCCTTTCTGGACATCGAAGGGGCTTTCAACAATATAAGGCCGGAGGCTATTAACACTGCTTTAACAAACCTGGGCATAAATAGGTCTCTTATTGGACTAATTGATCAACTACTAAAGGGAAGGAAAATAGTTTCTTCACTGGGAACAGTTGATCTTTCACGCTATGTCACAAGAGGAACGCCTCAGGGTGGTGTTCTCTCCCCGCTCCTATGGAACCTCACCGTAAACTCGCTGCTACGAGACACAAGGTGGGGGGGCGGGAAGATAGTGGCATTTGCAGACGATTTAGCTATTGCATATAGGGGCAAATTCCCACAAACCCTGTGTGACTTGATGCAAGTAGCACTGCGAGAAGTTTCTTCATGGTCCTCTCGCTGCGGACTTAGCATCAACCCGGGAAAGGTGGAGCTTGTCCTTTATACCAGGCGGTACAAGATACCACCGCTGAACCTACCAGAACTAGATGGCGTGCGCCTGAACTTAGCTGATAAAGCCAATTTCCTAGGCACAGTTCTAGATAGAAAGCTTAACTGGAAGGAGAATGTCATCCAGCGCCAGAGGAAAGCGTGCATTGCACTTTACACGTGTAAAAGAGCCATTGGCAAAAAATGGGGGCTCAGCCCCAAAATTTGCAGATGGATCTACACTGCGATAATCCAGCCAATTATGCTGTATGGAGTCGTGGTATGGTGGCCTGCGCTAGGAAAGGCAACAAACCTAAATCTGTTAGGAAAAGTCCACAGATCGAGCATGATCTGTATAAGCGGGGCGTTAAGAACAACGCCCAATGAAGCTCTCCAGGCCATTCTTGGCTTTTTGCCACTCGATCTGGAAGGGTACCGGGCAGCAGCGGCATCGGCTCTGCGTCTAAGGGAAACGTCCGTCTGGGGCGCAAGCACTATTGGACACTCCTGTATTCTAAGATCTTACAGCTTTCTCCCTCTGAGCACAGATCGGTGTGCGACCACAACAGTCGGAGATTGTTGTTTTAGAATAAACATTCCCAGCAGGGAAGACTGGGAGAACATAGATCGGTGTCCCGCTACTAATGGCGGCACTTTTATATACACCGACGGCTCGAAGTTAGACGGCAGAGTCGGAGGAGGGGTTTACTCAAGGGATTTGGACCTAGAACTCTCCTTTAGACTACCTGATCACTGCAGCGTCTTCCAGGCTGAAGTTTCTGCAATCATGGACGCCGTGACTTGGATAGGTAAACGCACCATCGGACAGGATATCTGTATTTTCAGCGACAGCCAAGCGGCCATCAAATCCCTTGGCTCTTACTCGTTCAACTCTGAACTGACGCTCAGCTGTCGTCGATCTCTTCAAGAGATGGCCCAACAGAACCGCGTGAACCTCACATGGGTCCCGGGACACAGGGACATTGAGGGAAACTGTAGGGCAGACGAACTTGCCAGGCAGGGCACGACCAAGCAGATTCTTCAAGATAAAGAGCGCATAGGTATGCCGTTTGCCACGTGCAAGCTAATGCTGAAGGAGCATACACTCCGCGAAGCCAACGAAAGATGGCTACAAGCCCCAGGGTGCCGGATATCCAAGCAAACCTGGCCAAAATGCGATCTTAAAAGATCTAGACACATATACGCCCTAAAAAGGAAGGAAATCTCCATATTAATAGGTGTTTTAACCGGGCACTGCCTTATTGGTAGGCACGCAGCAAGGCTAGGCGTTCCCTACCGACGATGCTGCAGGAGTTGCAAAGATGATGAGGAAGAGGAAACGGTGGAGCACCTCATCTGCAACTGCCCGGCCTTAAGCGGAGCGAGAAGGCGCTCTCTGGGAGTTCCCTTCCTGGTTAGCTTAAGCCAGGTCGCGGAGCTAGACATAAAGGACTTGATGGCCTTCATCAAGTTATCAAAATGGTTCGAGGAGGGGTAGCGGTGTCGGTTAGGAGTGTCAGTCCCGGGTTTCGGCTATATGGAGAGTCCCAACAGCACTGGGATTTTCCATATGGCCGGGCCCCGGGACTGACTTTCCTAGTGTTTGGTGGTATCACAACGGGCCTTTTATTACTGGCCTAGGTGTGCCTTTGCGGCAGCCACTTCTACCTACCTACCTACCTATCAGCAGTGAAAAAACTGAGATGGTGCTCTTCACCCGCAGACGCAATATACCAGATTTCACCGCCCCATCGCTGAATGGGAGGGTGATCAAACTCTCTACCGAGGTTAAATACCTTGGCGTAATTCCTGACAAAAGGCTGGACTGGAGGCGTAATATGGAGGAACGCTCCAGGAAAGCCACAATGGCGCTCTACGCCTGTAGGTCGGCAATCGAAAAAAAGTGGGGTCTTCACCTCCACATTGTCCACTGGATCTACACGGCAGTGGTGCCACCTATACTATTCTACGCCGTCACCATATGGTGGCCGGCTCTCGAGATCGAATCTAACAAAACCAAAGCCACAAAGGTGCAACAGATGGCAGCAATGCTTATTAGCGGTGCCCTCCCCTCCACTCCCACCAAGGCTCTTGAAACCATACTTTTTCTTCTTCCCACTGACCTGTATGGGAAATTTACTGCCAGTTGCAACGCAGCTAGGCTCAACGCACTAGAACCCTGAAGGGACTGCAGGTTTGGGCATACCCAAATCCTGAAGCAACTCTCCAACTCTTACTTAAAGCTGGACTACGCGACTAATTGCGTGGAACCGGGAAGTCAAGAAATCTCCGTTTTCCCGGACGGCTCTAAACTAGACAACAAAGTCGGCAGTGGAATCTTCTCAAGTATGCTCGACATTAATATGAGCTTACGCCTTCCAGACCACTGCCTGAAAGACACGGCTGAGCTTATAGCTATCTGGGAAGCTGCTCGCTATCTGACTAACCTGCCAGTGACTAAATCTATCTCCATTTTTTCCGACAGCCAAGCTGCCATAAAATCCCTGCAAAGTAGTAAGACGTCGTCACTAGTGGCGATTAAGTGCAGGGAAGCTCTAAATATGCTATCCGATAAGTGCAGCCTGAGTATAATATGGGTCCCAGGCCATAGTTTTGTATCTGGTAACTGCGCTGCCGATGAGCTAGCAAGGAAGGGCACCTGTCTACATACAATCACCTCCGGCAGCTGGGTGAGCCCCCCTCTAAATACATGCAAGCACTGGCTGCGTTCCCGGTTCATAGAACAAGCCGACGCAAGATGGGCCATGGAGCCGACTTGCAGAACGTCCAGGCAAATTTGGCCCAAACTTAACGAAAAAAGGTCGCAATCGGTAATTCATCTGAATCGCCTATTCATTAGCCCACTAGTGGGCCTTCTTACAGGACACTGTCTTATGGGAACCCATGGCGCTCTCATGGGCCTCTATACAAATGACTTCTGCCGCAGCTGCAGGGACGAGGAGGAGATAGAAAGTTTAGAACACTATCTATGCCACTGTCCCGCTCTGTCGAAAACCAGGTACCGATGTCTCCGCAAACACTCCTTTGGATGCCTCGCGGAGCTAGAATCTGCAAATATAGATGATATTCTGCGCTACATCAGACAAACGCGCTGGTTTAGCTTCATGGGTGTATGAACTCTGGTCCTAAACACATCGAACCTTGGGGGATCCGTCTGTCTGTCATCACCATATAGAGTTGCAACGTATACGTTGCACTTTGTATGGGGGTGACGGGCGGACGGATCCCTTCAGGGTTTTTATGTGTTTTTGGGGCCTCCTGCCTCGACCCGTCCCAGCGGAGAGGTCGTATGTCAGAAGGTTTCTTACAAAACTTTTTGGGGGATGCGACCTTTCTGCTGGGTCAGGTCGATCTACAGAAAGGGAAATTAGGGCTCCTTTCGTGGTATCACAACGGACCAAACTAAGGCCCACGTGAGCCTCCGCGTGGACTGCGGAGGCAGCCACTTTAACATACATACATACAAAGGGTCAAATACATAAAGCTTTGTTAACCTCGCCTGACATTTGCTACCTCAAAACTTTGCGTCCAACTTCAGAGGTATGTTACAATGAACGCCTTGACGCTTCTCTTTTATACATTTCTTTTTGTTATTTATTTCTTTGCACTCAGAGTGTTTTGGGCAATTTATTAATTTAATAGAGAAAAAATGAATTAATTATTATTTCCTCCAACTTTTTATTCTTTAATTAAAGCAAAGTCATCAACGTGTGATTGTCAAAGCAAGCAAAGCAAGCAAAATTGGAGAGTTTAACCTTGCTTCAACTTTGAGGTCTCCAATTTGCCATGCTTCATTTAAATACGTATACTGAACTTTTCTGTCAAAGTCAAAGTTTGAGGTAAAGTCAAAATAAAGCTTTATGTAACTGACCCTTAATGGCGGCGATATACCAACAGGTTATCATAACCTCTAACGAGTATTTTGCCGAGCTTCCCTTTCCAACTTGTGGTGTGTTGCTTTTGAGTTTTTCCTACAAGTTGGCGGGACCTCATGATGTTTATTTTTGATGTTACTTGGCCGAATATTCGGTCGGACACTAGTAGCTGAGGTCTCAACTTGAACGGTATTTTCAACTGGATGATATTATAAACGAATAAGCATTTTTAGTTTTTGGCTGAGTTGTTTATTTCCAATTAACTTAGGTGCAATGTATAACTTAGGTGCAATGCTATAAAAATGAAAAAGTGCATATTTTATGAAAACGACAGCATCCCAGACGATATGGTATTTTCAGTTTTTGGTGTCAGTTTAGGCCAACCCAATCTTCGTTCAGGAGCACTGTGTAGCAAGATTCGCTGATAATTTTTTTTTCATCGTATCTTCTAAAGAAGAAATAAGCAGACTTTGAAATTTTTATATGTTATTACATAAAGTTCAAAGAATATTTTGAATTTTTGATATGAAGTTTTGGTTGCGACTAAAATTTGAGAAAATGGATGACGATGAAACGGAAGTTATGGCACGGAAATAGAAATTGTAGCCGACTTTCAGGCGAATATTGCAGACTTTCAGGCGTAGGCGTTTTTCTTATGTCTCGGGAACCGCTTAACCGATTTGGATAATGTTTGGCATTATAGATAGTAGTATGATTCATTCTAAGATTATATGCGTGGGTGTTGCCACTTGGGGCAGCTCACAGGGTTGCCATTTATCTCAATTTTTTTTTAAATATTGAGCAAGATATGCCAATATTGGTATCAAATGAAAGGTATTTTCGACCGTATTCCAAATATGTAAATCTCAAGCAGGGTTGCCACCTATCCGCATTTTATATATTTTTCTCTATATCTCGGGAACCGCTCGACCGAATTGGATAAAGTTTGACACTATAGATAGTATGATTCATGTTAAGATTATGTGCGTGGGTGTTGCCACTTGGTTCTGTTCACAGGGTTGCCACCTATCTCAATTCTTTTTAAATATTGAGCAAGATATGCCAATATGGGTATCAAATAAAAGGTATTATCGACCGTATTCCAAATATTTAAATCTCAAGCAGGTTTGCCACCTAGGGTGGCCTTCTAACCGCATTTTATTTATTTTTATTGATATCTCGGAAACCGCTTGACCGATGTGGATAAAATTTGGCATTATAGATAGTATGATTCATTCTATGATTATATGCGTGGGTTTTGCCACTTGGGGCGGTTCACAGGGTTGCCACCTATCTCAATTTTTTTTAAATATTGAGCAAGATGTGCCAATATGGGTATGAAATGAAAGGTATTTTCGACCGTATTCCAAATGTGTAAATCTCAGCAGGGTTGCCACCTAACCGCATTTTATTACTTTTTATTGATATCTCGGGAACCGCTTGACCGATGTGGACAAAGTTTGGCATTATAGATAGTATGATTCATTCTAAGATTATATGCGTGGGTGTTGCCGCTTAGGGCAGTTCACAGGGTTGCCACCTATCTCAATTTTATTTAAATAAAGAGCAAGATATGCCGATATGGGTATCAAATGAAAGGTATTTTCGACCGTTGTCCAAATATGTAAATCGCAAGCAGGGTTGCCACATATGGTTGCCACCTAACACCATTTTATTTATTTTTATTGATATCCCGGGAACCGCTTGACCGATGTGGATAAAGTTTGGCATTAGAGAAAATATCATGGTAGAAGAATATAGAGATAGTTCTACTTCTTCTTCTTGGTCGCCATTGCCCTCATTTGACATAAACCGTGTTAGTGACGTTTCCTTTTGAAAATGAGCTACCGTATTTTCATACCAAAAAATAACCGATTTTAAGCGGAAAAAATTTTGAAGTTGAAATAATTTATTAAATTTCACAATGTAGTGTGTATCTAGAAAAAATATTTTTCTAAAACAAAGCGAAGGTAAGTAAAACACAAGTATAGTTTTTGGCATTTTGGCACAGATACTAATAACGCATTTAATTATTTTCATACACAGATGAGCTGCATATTTAGAAGCTGCAAAATTTCAAGGTTTAGAGCGAGATCCCAGATCCTAAAAGCGTAACTAGAAAGAATGTAAGCTGTACCTATGACAAGGGCCTAGAAATCGGGGGTCAAAGTCGCCAAAAAATTACCCTAACTTCACTTATTTTATAATGGATGATTTTCCCATATTTGACGTAGATTACTACCCCGCGTCAGTATCAAGTGTTGTTAGACCCGTACCAGTGACAAGGCTCCAGCCAGACATCCACAGTTCGCGGATTTTCCTATGGAAATTTATTCTGTTTGACCAATTTCACGTATTTGGGAAACTTTGGCTGCTTTTAACTACCCAATGTTTTCCCATTTTTTGTAGAATACTACTCTCAAGTAGTATCAGGCATTTTTGGCTGCGCTTTCACATGTTTAAGCGGGTTTGACAAATTTTGGCTACTTTTAAATAGCAGATCTTCACACATGTATCGTAAAATGCTATCCTTAAGTAGAATCAAGATTTCTAGACATCATCCCATGGCAAAAACTTCAGCCAGACACCTCAAGGTTCGGGAACTTTTATTTTCCTATTAATTTGCTTTCTCTTGTTTGTCCCACTTTTACTGTTTTTAAATGACGGATCTTTTCACATGTTTCGTAGGCACTACGCTTAAGTAATTTCAATCATTTCTAGGCTTCGTCCCATGGCAAAAACTTCAGCCAGACACCTCAAAGCTCGGGATTTTCACTAATTTTTGAATAGGTAATATAATGAAAAGAAAAATGAAAATGCATCTAAAAAAAATTAAAACCAAATGACAACATAAATACTAACAAGTAAGGAAGTCTAAGTTCGGGTAAGCCGAACATTAAATACCCAGTGTATGGAAACAATAGTAGTACCTATAAGTTATATATTTTCTATATATATTATAATTTGGGAAAAACGAACTCAATAAATTTATTAGTTAGTTTATAAAATTAATATTTATTTATGCTACGGTATAACATATATGTACATTGTTCGTGTGCCCTCAAAATATTACTTATATTTGAATGCATTTCTTACTTCTAATATACTTACGCCCGATTTGTGACAAAGTTTTAAATTAAAAAAAAATACGTTTGGGCCAGTTTTTCGAAATTCAAATTATTTTCAAAGTTATAGCTATCACCACTTTTCGAAATTCCTTACTTTTTGATGTAAATAACTTCCGCTCCCTTAAAGTGCCAAACAAATTTTTTTTTGCTAATAGTTACTAATGCAATGCCCAACAACATCATACAAAATCGCCATCTCGTCACGATTCAGAAGTTAAAAATTGCGAATAATGTTTGCAAAAATTGGAAATGTCCTTTTCTAGAAGATACCATCTTTTATATATATTTAAAAAATTAGCAAAATCGGTTTGACCAATCGTGAGAAAATCATCAAAAAGTGAGGAATTTCGAAAACTGTTGATAGATATAACTTTAAAAATAATTCGAATTTTGAAAAATTGTATACGTATTTTTGTTTAATCGTTCTGAGCCATACTACCCACTTTCAATAAAATACATGGCCGTCGAAAAAATTATAGGTGGCTCACTTAACAAAATTAACTCATCTTTTAAAACTCGTTAACAGTAGACAATTCCTTACAAATTTAACTACCAAATTATACTATAATTACACTATTTTAGTTATTTACCTTACCGAATTATGTCAATTTATGTGATTTTCGAAATTTTCCATATTGAAAGTGGACGTGATTGGGAAGCGATTTCGTTTAATTTCAACAGGTATACTTCCTATAACTCTAGTATACCTTGTGCCGAATTTCACGATTCTACCGTAATCAGTTTAAAACTTACGACCAGTCTTTTAGGTGATTTGCTAAATTTTCCATATCGAGAGTAGCCGTGGTTGGACGGGGATTTTATCCAATTTCATCACGTATACTCCCAACAGTACTAGTATAATTTGTGCCAAATTTCATCGTTCTACCATAATTTGCTTAAAAGTTACGACCAGTCGAATTTTCAAAAATGCCTCCCTTGAAAGTGGGCGGTACCACGCCCACTTTTTAAAATTTAACAGAAAATCATAATAGAATGATAAGAGAGATTCACCTATGAAATTATATCATTTTATCAATTTCAGGTACCGATATACAGTACTATCTCGATAATTCGGACACCCTTAATGTTAGGGGTCGTCCGGATTATGGGGGTGCCCGGATTATAGATGATTTTTTTTTTCTACTAAAATTCGTTGTTTTTTTGAAATGAACATAACGCAATTCAGATATATGTATGTACATAAATAGTTTTATTAAACACAGTACAATCATACATACTTACATATGTAACAATATGTACATCTGTACATAATCAAACATTTTTTTTTATTTATGTACTATTTCAAAAAAATTATTAATTTTGGTCTGCTGCGAGTTCGGCAGCAACATTTTATCTGCAGTTTCTTTAAATCGTCTTAAAACTAAAATATCCATAGCCGAAGCGTCAATTTGTTCTGCCCATTGTATAGCCTTGGCAAAAATATTTTTTGCTTCACCGCTACTTATAGTATTTACCGCTTCAACTATGGTGCAATCAGAATCAGCTTCTTCTATATTATTATTCCGTATACATATGTACATATGTACATATATTGTTGTTAAAGTACCGCTATTTTACGAAAAACTCACAAAGCAAACTAAAAATTAAAATACATATGTATGTACATATGTATTGCGAAGCAAATTTGAAAAATGTCCGGATTATAGAGTAAAAAATGTTAAACTGTCCGAATTATAGCGTTGTCCGGATTATAGATGTGACCGGACTACCGCGTGTCCGGATTATCGAGATAGTACTGTATGTCAGTTTATGTGATTTTCGAAATTTTCGATACGGACAAAAGGGACGTGGTTATAATCCGATTTCGCCCATTTTCAATAGGAACCTACCTGGGCCAAAAAGTAACCTGTATATGAAATTTCATGCTTTCATTTCAATTTTTACTCAAGTTATCGTTTACAAAGGCAGACGGACGGACGGACAGACGGACGGACATGCCTGAATAGACTCCTCTTTTCAACCTAAGAACTTTCATACATGGATTTTGCGCCGGTACATAATACAGTTATGTGGACAAAATTATAATACCCCTGTACTAGTACGCTTGGTATAAAAATGCCTCCCTTAAAAGTTGGCGGGGCCACGCTCACTTTAGAAAATTTATCAAAAAAGCATTATATAATGACCATGGGTATTCACCTAGACAATTATATAATTTTACCCATTTCCGTTAGCGAATTATTTAATTTTCGATATCGAAAGTGGGCATGGTTGGAGGGCGATTTTATCCATTTTCATCAGGTAATCATTTCTAGGCTTCGTCCCATGGCAAAAACTTCAGCCAGACACCTCAAAGCTCGGGATTTTCACTAATTTTTGAATAGGAAATATAATGAAAAGAAAAATGAAAATGCATCTAAAAAAAATTTAAACCAAATGACAACATAAATACTAACAAGTAAGGAAGTCTAAGTTCGGGTAAGCCGAACATTAAATACCCAGTGTATGGAAACAATAGTAGTACCTATAAGTTATATATTTTCTATATATATTATAATTTGGTAAAAACGAACTCAATAAATTTATTAGTTAGTTTATAAAATTAATATTTATTTATGCTACGGTATAACATATATGTACATTGTTCGTGTGCCCTCAAAATATTACTTATATTTGAATGCATTTCTTACTTCTAATATACTTACGCCCGATTTGTGACAAAGTTTTAAATTAAAAAAAAATACGTTTGGGCCAGTTTTTCGAAATTCAAATTATTTTCAAAGTTATAGCTATCACCACTTTTCGAAATTCCTTACTTTTTGATGTAAATAACTTCCGCTCCCTTAAAGTGCCAAACAAATTTTTTTTTGCTAATAGTTACTAATGCAATGCCCAACAACATCATACAAAATCGCCATCTCGTCACGATTCAGAAGTTAAAAATTGCGAATAATGTTTGCAAAAATTGGAAATGTCCTTTTCTAGAAGATACCATCTTTATTATAATTAGCAAAATCGGTTTGACCAATCGTGAGAAAATCATCAAAAAGTGAGGAATTTCGAAAACTGTTGATAGATATAACTTTAAAAATAATTCGAATTTTGAAAAATTGTATACGTATTTTTGTTTAATCGTTCTGAGCCACTTTCAATAAAATACATGGCCGTCGAAAAAATTATTATTATTATTATTAACAAAATTAACTCATCTTTTAAAACTCGTTAATAGTAGACAATTCCTTACAAATTTAACTACCAAATTATACTATAATTACACTATTTTAGTTATTTACCTTACCGAATTATGTCAATTTATGTGATTTTCGAAATTTTCCATATTGAAAGTGGACGTGATTGGGAAGCGATTTCGTTTAATTTCAACAGGTATACTTCCTATAACTCTAGTATACCTTGTGCCGAATTTCACGATTCTACCGTAATCAGTTTAAAACTTACGACCAGTCTTTTAGGTGATTTTCTAAATTTTCCATATCGAGAGTAGCCGTGGTTGGACGGGGATTTTATCCAATTTCATCACGTATACTCCCAACAGTACTAGTATAATTTGTGCCAAATTTTATCGTTCTACCATAATTTGCTTAAAAGTTACGACCAGTCGAATTTTCAAAAATGCCTCCCTTGAAAGTGGGCGGTACCACGCCCACTTTTTAAAATTTAACAGAAAATCATAATAGAATGATAAGAGAGATTCACCTATGAAATTATATCATTTTATCAATTTCAGGTACCGATATACAGTACTATCTCGATAATTCGGACACCCTTAATGTTAGGGGTCGTCCGGATTATGGGGGTGCCCGGATTATAGATGATTTTTTTTTCTACTAAAATTCGTTGTTTTTTTGAAATGAACATAACGCAATTCAGATATATGTATGTACATAAATAGTTTTATTAAACACAGTACAATCATACATACTTACATATGTAACAATATGTACATCTGTACTAGGGATGTCAATTTTTCGGGTTTTGGCCGTCCCGGGATTTTCGGGATATGCTTTTACAAATCCCGGGATCCCGGGATTAGTCCCGGGATTAGGGATTCGTTATTTCTAACAGGTTTGCTTCAAAAAGACTGGAGAAAATGTTTGTGAAACTGTCAATTTTTAAATAAATAACAAATAAAATTAATTAAATTTATTTATCCCTTATATTTTTTATTTACTTTTAATGTATTTCATTTGAATAAAAAAAAATAACACACTTCAATAGAAAGTTTTTTTTTGTAGTTGAACTCCTACATTAATATAAATGTATTAAACAGTTTAATAATGGTAAGTATTAATTAAAAAGTAAAAAAAAATTTGGTACATTCAGCGCGCCTCTTCCCAGCCAGCAAGATACCTTACATTTTACGAACATTGCGTTTTACGAGCTATTCTCGAATCAGCAACAACTAAAAACACAAGCTTTTTTTATTTTGTCAAAAAAAAACAAGACCCAAGTTCCAAAATTTAGATGCCGCAAAGATATTAACGTTCATAAAATGTTTGTTTGACACAGATGTCCATTCGTCAAAAACTACGCAAAATTTTTCACCTTCTTTTACGAGCTTTTCAATTTCATGTAAAAATCCTACTCTAATATTTTCGTAATAGTTGAGTACAATACTTTGTATAGTGTTTCTGGATTTTGGTAAATCGAAGCCATTACCTCGCATTACATCGCGTAGATCTTGTGATTTGGTGAAAGCTGAAAAAGCAAAACCATCAACAGCCGTCATCCTAGCTAAAACAGCTTCCATACTCCTCTCCGTTTTATTACTAAAAAATTTATGCAACTTTTGCTGTTTACAAGGTACAGGATTGGCTTCTGGAGCTTTTGTTTTACGGCACACAACAATATTATGTTTTTTCAAATGCGTGTGCAGCCCTTTTGTTGAGCCACCTTTCGTTAATAATATTTGACTGCATTTTTTGCACTGAGCTGACTCGTCGTTGTCGCGCGCAACTAAAAAATAGAACCACACGGAAGACTCCTCTTCCGCCTTTGTTTTATGTGCAACAAAACCTGTACGAAATAAATTTCAATTTCATTACAGTGATTCTTTATTTAATGAAAATGAAATACTTCGTATAAAAATGGATGAGTGCGAGGTATTCCACTTCACCGAAGTTATAAATATATCTATATTTACCTGAAGTGGACGGCTTTTCAGTCATATTTAATTATTCTTATTATTCATCAATCAATTATTCGCGCAAAAATAACAATGAAACCAGCTGATTTCTACGTCAACAGTGTTGTAAACGCTAACCCAAATTTCAGTGTGGTTTCTTTGCTATACAAGAGGGATTTTTCTCACATTTCGGGATCCCGGGATCCCGGGATGACATCCCTAATCTGTACATAATCAAACATTTTTTTTATTTATGTACTATTTCAAAAAAATTATTAATTTTGGTCTGCTGCGAGTTCGGCAGCAACATTTTATCTGCAGTTTCTTTAAATCGTCTTAAAACTAAAATATCCATAGCCGAAGCGTCAATTTGTTCTGCCCATTGTATAGCCTTGGAAAAAATATTTTTTGCTTCACCGCTACTTATAGTATTTACCGCTTCAACTATGGTGCAATCAGAATCAGCTTCTTCTATATTATTATTCCGTATACATATGTACATATGTACATATATTGTTGTTAAAGTACCGCTATTTTACGAAAAACTCACAAAGCAAACTAAAAATTAAAATACATATGTATGTACATATGTATTGCGAAGCAAATTTGAAAAATGTCCGGATTATAGAGTAAAAAATGTTAAACTGTCCGAATTATAGCGTTGTCCGGATTATAGATGTGACCGGACTACCGCGTGTCCGGATTATCGAGATAGTACTGTATGTCAGTTTATGTGATTTTCGAAATTTTCGATACGGACAAAAGGGACGTGGTTATAATCCGATTTCGCCCATTTTCAATAGGAACCTACCTGGGCCAAAAAGTAACCTGTATATGAAATTTCATGCTTTCATTTCAATTTTTACTCAAGTTATCGTTTACAAAGGCAGACGGACGGACGGACAGACGGATGGACATGCCTGAATAGACTCCTCTTTTCAACCTAAGAACTTTCATACATGGATTTTGCGCCGGTACATAATACAGTTATGTGGACAAAATTATAATACCCCTGTACTAGTACGCTTGGTATAAAAATGCCTCCCTTAAAAGTTGGCGGGCCACGCTCACTTTAGAAAATTTATCAAAAAAGCATTATATAATGACCATGGGTATTCACCTAGACAATTATATAATTTTACCCATTTCCGTTAGCGAATTATGTAATTTTCGATATCGAAAGTGGGCATGGTTGGAGGGCGATTTTATCCATTTTCATCAGGTATACTCCCAACGATACTAGTTTGCTTTTTGCCAAATTCCATCGTTCTATCGTAATCAGTTTAAAAGTTACGACCAGTAAAATTTTCAAAAATGCCTTCCTTAAAAGTGGGCGGTGCCACGCCCCCCATAAACAATTTATAGAAAAACCATAATGAAAAGTATTGAAAAGAATTTAAATTATTTTGACCAAGCACCGCGACGTGCCGAATGTCAATGATTGACTTTATTGAACTTCAGAAGCTTATTTATACCCTAAAATTCTTATGTACTACTTATTTACTACGTTACATATTTACTTATAATCCTTAAAGCTAAATGAGACTCCAGCCATGCACATATTTACATGCATTCATATGTGCATGGCTCGGTGTCCAATTCAGTGCATACTCAGTGCGATCATACACACATGCACACATACCAAGCTTGTAGCCGCTTGGCAGTGCAATTGCACATATCTACATATATAGATCTTTGCGTGGGACAATAGGTGAAATTAGAAACCTAATAAACTGTTTATGTTTCACAGCGAACATTTAGAGTACTTGCTCTGATACTCTGATATACAACACCTCCCATCCTAAAAAAAATCGTGAATACATATGTAAGGATAAAATCCATCAATAGGTTAGTTAGCGACACATCTGGCAACACTCGCTTAGCAATGCCAAATGTGTTATTGTGAATAGTTTTTATGAATAAGATTTACATATACATAGGTTAGGATAGGTAATAGAATAAGAAGAAAAGAGACCGATAGAAAGGAAGACACGAATGTGCAAAAAGAACATTCGTGATCCTCCTTGCTAATTCGAAAAATCGGCCATTACATTTTTGACCAGACTCGACACCTGTTTGCTCGCGGTAATAAAGTAAAGAATAATAAATAAAATCTAACGCAAACAGAAATAATACAAAATTTTATACACTAAATGGCCATAAGTGCCGAATAATAAATAAAATCTAATGCAAACAGAAATAATACAATATTTTATACGCTTAATGGCCATAAGTGCCGAAAACAAAACTTTTTACATACGAAAATTTAACAGAAGAACTTAAAAATTTAATAAAGAAAGTTAACAAACGCAGAGATAGTAGAAATTGGAAAAAGGCCATTAGTGCCAAAACGAAAATTTAATAAATTAATTTCCGAATTTTAAGAAAAAATAATATATAAAACTAAACTACAAATTTAATCGAAACAGAGATAAACTAATACTTTTTTTCAAAATAATACATAAAACTAATCTACCAAACTAAGAAAAACGGAGGTAAAATTAAAATTTTTGAAAACAATACATACAACTAATCTACAAATCTAAGAAAAGCAGAAATAACCTTATAAAATTTGAAAAATAATAAATACAACTAAACTACAAAATTAAGAAAAGCAGAGATAAATTTATAAAATTTGAAAAATAATAAATACAACTAAACTACAAAACTAAGAAAAGCAGAGATAAAATTAAATAAACCTAAAAATAATACAAAAAACTAATCGACAAAATAACTAAAGCAGAGGTAACATTTTTGATGCTGTACCTAACGGGACATCATATCACGCCACTTAACTAACGGATTTTTTCAACTCACGCCAATCGCATACAGACACAACGCAGCAACAACCGAGGCAGCAGTGAGCGATGCAGCAGCAGCACACGAGAGAAATTTTGCAGCAGCGGCAGCGGTAGCGGCGGCAGCAGTCATAAGTATTTATGTACATATATGTAGTTTTTTGCTTTATGTATGTATACAGAGTTTTTTCTCCTATGTGTGTATAAATACTTAAGATTTTTTTTCCATTTTTGAATATAGCAACGGTGCGTCCGTTTGCAGGTAAATTTTGGATTTTTTATGAAACGGTGGTCACGTAATAACCAAACAAAATTCCTTTTGCTGTGAAACGGTGCGGCCGACACGTTAAATAATCAAACAAAATTCCTTTTGCTGTGAAGCGGTGCGGCCGACACGTTAAATAAACCATTTTGAGATTTTTGCCAATACATACTTGCACACTTTTCAGCCCATTTTAAATTCAAATATTTTTTTAAAGATTTTTCATACCAATATTTCAGTTTCAATTAAATTTTCCAGTACATTTTTAAATATTTGCCTCTTGTTAGCGACAATTTACTGTAATTCAGTCCCTTTTCCAAATTTTCTTTTTCAATATTTCAGCTTCAATTACAAATTCCAACATCCAAATAATTCTTCATTAATATATAGTTTAAACTAAATTCTTTTGCTCTTCTTGTAACTACATATGTACAACTTTAGAAATGGGAAGCAAGATTCTAAAGCTCCAGAATCAGAACCTTAACCCGACAAATCAGATTCAAGCTCAGCAAGTTCAACTTCATCTTCGACTGAAACAGTCATAAACCAGGAAAACAGATTATCTTTGTCAACAGATTTCCTAGGTTTCGGAGATTCTTCTAATCAAAATTCAACTTCTAATTTAAACTCAAATCTTAACGATTCAAATAACGAAAACTTAGCTTCAAATTCTTCTAATACAAATTCAAATCTTAACGATTCAAGTAGTGCAAACGTAGCCTCAAATTCTTCTAATACAAATTCAGATCTTAACGATCCAAATCGAGTAAACTTTGCTTCTTCTTCCAATTTTACTTCAGATCTTGACGATCAAATCATGGCAACACCTGAGCAAAAGAAATCTTTCATTAGCATGTGTGCTACTATTATTAGAGAAAACTATAGCGGTGATCCTCTAGCACTTGAGTCCTTTATAGACAAAATTACATTAATTGAAGATTTAACCGATGAAAATTTAACTGGCACTTTTATAGCATTTTTGAAATCCAAACTCGAGGGTAAAGCGCGTGAAGCAATTCCAACCGAGGTAAATTCCGTTAGTCAAATCAAAGCCGCGTTGCGAAATAAAATCAAACCCGACAATTCGAAAGTTGTCGCGGGCAAAATTGCGTCTTTGCATGTTGTTAACAATAACTATACGGAATTTGCCAAGCGTGTTGAGGAATTAGCTGACAGTTTGGAACGTTCTCTGATCATTGAAAGTATGATGCAAACCAAAGCTCACGAAATGGCTGTAGAACAAACAGTAAACGTTTGTAGACTGAACACTCGTTCAGAATTAGTCAAATAAATTTTAGCGTCAACTACCTTCAGTGACTCAAAGGACGTAGTGGCGAAAATGATAGTTGAGCGCAATAATGAAGTTAAAGAGCGTCAAGTGCTAGCGTTTCACTCGCGTGTAAGGTCAAATAATTTTCGAGGAGGCTATAGAGGAAATAATTTCAATAACAGACAAAATTTTAACATTAATCGATTCAATAGTAATGGTAGATACAATAATAATTTCGGAAACAGTCATAGATACAACAACAATAGTAGAAGAGTTAATAGTAATTCCAATAACAATAATTCGGGTAATCGGTCTAGTAACAGAGGAGGCAATAGTAACAATAGTAACAGACGTGGAAGTTCGAACGCTAATGTGCGTACTTTAAACGCGGAACCCCCTCAGGAGCGAACACTGGGGGAGCAGGAGTTCGACTTTTAAATGAAAACGTTCCTAAAATTGCTGTTTATTGTCTTAATCTTAACTATTCCGATTTCATTGAATTAAAATGTAGTGATTCTTACAATCCATGCACTTTTCTAGTAGACTCTCAAGCTGATATTTCTTTAATTAAATTTTCAAGTTTAAATCCTAAAGTTCAAATTAACGGTAAAGATATAATTAACATAACAGGTGTAACAACAGATACGGTTTCAACATTAGGCACAATAGATACAAATTTAATCGCATCCAATTTTTTCATTCCGCATAAATTACACGTAGTAAACGATGACTTTAACATACCTTCTGACGGAATACTCGGTAAAGATTTTCTAAAAACGTATAAGTGCATAATCGACTATGCAAATAATAGCATCACAATTAGCATTGGCACAGAAAATCATAGTATTAAAATTTTACACGGTACGACTACCGATTCTTTTGTAATTCCTCCTAGATGTGAAGTTTATCGCTTATTTAATTTGGAAAAATCAGAAAATCCTGTTTTTGTAGACTCGCAAGAAATTTGTAGTGGCGTTTTTACGGCAAAGTGCATTGTTGACACCAATAACCCAATTTTAAAAGTTTTGAATATTACAAATGAGGTGAAATATGTCAACAATTGCAAGATAATTACAGAAGAAATTAGCAACTACAACGTCTACAAAATCAAGGACACTTCAGATGATCCAAAACGTTTAGAGGAATTAAAAACTATTTTAGAAAAACAATTGCCTAACGATGCCAAATGCCAATTGCTCGATTTATGCCTTAAATATGCCGATGTATTCGCGTTAAAAACAGATCGTATGACTCTTAACAACTTTTACGAACAAAAATTAAGATTAACAGACAAAACACCAGTCTACATTAAAAACTATCGTTTGCCTTATTCTCAGCGTGAAGAAATTAATAAACAGGTCGATAATTTACTAAAAAATGATTTAATTGAGCCAAGTTTTTCAAATTACAATAGCCCACTAATTTTAGTACCGAAAAAAGATCCCACAGGTCAAAAGTCATATCGTATGTGCGTAGATTTCAGAGCGGTAAATAAAAAACTTATAGCTGACAAATTTCCGCTAGCACGCGTTGACGATATACTTGACAACCTCGGCAGAGCCAAATTCTTCTCGACTCTAGATCTTTTTTCCGGTTTTCATCAAATTCCATTAAATTCTAACTCAAGAGATGTAACATCATTTAGTACTGACAGATGAGCTTTTCGTTGGAAAGTCCTGCCTTTTGGCTTAAATATAGCACCCAACTCTTTTTCGCGTATGATGTCACTAGCATTTTCAGGCATCGCGCCTAATCAAGCTTTCATGTACATTGATGATATAATTGTTATAGGTTGCAGTGAGAAACATCATTTTAATAATTTAGAAAAAGTTTTTGAGACATGTAGAAAATTCAATTTAAAGCTAAATCCCATCAAATGTAATTTCCTGCGTTCGGAAGTAACTTTCCTAGGCCATAAATGTACGTCGAAAGGTTTGCTGCCAGACGATTCTAAAATAATTGCGATTAAAAAATATACAAGACCAAATGACAAAGATGCCGTTCGGCGCTTTGTTGCTTTCGCAAATTATTATAGACGATTTATACCGCAATTCGCATTACTGGCAGCACTTCTCAACCGTCTAAGTAGGAAAAAGTTAGAATTTGTTTGGGATGAAGCGTGTGAAACAGCTTTTTCAAAACTTAAATCTGCATTAATGTCTCCTCAACTTTTACAATATCCCGATTTTAGCAAAGAATTTATAATAACAGTTGATGCTTCAAAAGTTGGATGTGGCGCTATATTAAGTCAAAAGCATGAAGATGCTGACTTACCAATCTGTTTTGCCTCAAAATCTTTCAACAAAGCAGAACAGAAAAAAGCTATCATTGAGTTAGAACTTTTGGCAATATATTTTGCAATTAAACAATTTCGTCCGTACGTTTACGGTACACATTTCTTAGTAAAATCAGACCATAGACCTTTAGTATATCTTTTTAATATGAAAGATCCGTCATGAAAACTAACACGTATAAGGTTAGAACTTTCAGAATATAATTTCACGATAGAATACGTTAAAGGCAAGTCGAATGTTGTAGCTGATGCACTTTCGCGTATAACAATTGACGAAATAAAAGACTCGACAAAACAAGTTTTAGCAGTTATAACAAGGTCGAAGTCAAAACAAGCGGAAGTGCAATGCAACGAGAAAACAGAAACAAACGATACTAACGCAATACAATCAGTACAGGTTTATGACAGATTTTCATACGATTTTTCAAAAAACATTCCGCGACTTAAAACACAAATAATTTATGATAAAAATAATAAAGTTTCCTATTTTCAAATTTGCGCGCATTTAAAACACAAAAAACTCGAGTTACTTAATATTACGAATGCCAACGAAATAACGAATTTAGATGAGTTACTTTTGAGGCTTGAAAAAGCAGCCGACATTCGCAACATTAAGAAAGTAGAATTATTAAAAAATGATGTATTTTTCAATCATTTCACAATTACTTATTTAAAAGATAGAGAAAACAAAATTTTGAAGAATTTAGAAATTATACTAACAGATCCAGTAGAAACAGTAACAGAAAATGATAAAAAACAGAAACTAATGACAATTTATCATGAAGATCCACTTTTAGGCGGACATTGCGGTACGAAAAAATTATATGCGAAGTTAAGAACCAAATACTATTGGAAAAATATGAGTAGAGATATAGCCAAATTTGTTAAAAATTGTAATAAATGCCTTTTAAACAAAGCAAAGCCTAAAACAAAAGAAAATCTAGTTATTACACCTACACCTTGCAAACCGTTTGATATAGTAATTATAGATACAATAGGGCCTTTGGAACAATCCAAATATGGTAACAAGTTCGCAGTTACTATGATTTGTGATTTAACTAAATATTTGGTAACAATTGCAATACCAGATAAATCAGCTAAAACAGTTGCATCAGCAATTTTTGAGAGTTTCATTTTAAATTACGGTATAATGAAATCAATAAGATCCGATTTAGAGACTGAATTTAAAAATGAAGTATTTTTAGAATTAACAAAACTTTTAAATATTAAACATGATTTCTCGACGGCGTATCACCATGAAACGGTTGGTAGGGTTGAAAGAAACCATAGAGTTTTTAATGAATATTTAAGAGCTTATTTACAGGAAACTTTTTCCGATTGGGATACATATTTAAAGTATTTTACATTTTACCATAACACAACTACAAATACGGTATTTGATAATAAACTTACTCCTTTTGAATTGATATTTGGCAAAAGAGCTACAATGCCATATGAATTGCAAAAGGAGCAAGTTGACCCTATTTATAACGTAGAAAACTATAGTAAAGAAGTAAAATTTAGAATGCAAAAGTCAAATGAATTGGCAAAATACTATATTAATAAGCATAAAATTCAATCTAAAACTAATTTTGATAAAACGGCTCGTCCGTTATCTATTTACTTAGGTGACAAGGTCCTTTTACAAAAAGAACCTCGTCATAAACATGAAAACGTATATTTAGGTCCATTTATTATTACGAATATTGATGGGTCTAATGCCACAATTTTTGATGAAAAACAAAATAAAGAAAAAGAAGTTCACAAAAACAGATTAATTAAAGTAACATAGAGAAAAATCCAAAATTTCTTTAAAAACTCATTTTTAAAAGGACGTAAACGCTTATCTTAGGGTTTTTGCTATATAGCCATGAAGGCAAAATTGAAATTAAACATATATATACAAACAATTATTATTTATTGTATACTTTTTAACATATAAATGGAAGCAAATTAAAGTTAAAACCAATAAAAGAATTATTACTAAGTACCAAATGTAAAACTTTTACAAAAAAAAAGAAAAGAAAAGTTAAATTAAATATTAATGAAACTTTGTAAAGCAATTGTAAATATATATGAATTGTAAAGAAAATACTAAATCAAATGTAAAATTTTTTTTTTTTCAAAAAAAAAAAAAAAACAAAGCAATTGTAACTATATACGAATTGTAAAGAAAATGCTAAATCAAATGTAAAATTTTTTCAAAAAAAAAATTTCAAAATTATCTTATAAGTAACTTAAAACCAAATTTATAATTTTTTTAGTTATATTTTAATTTAATAAACTATTCTAAAATAAGTAAATTTAGCTTTTATTTATCATAAGAAGTTATAATTTTTAATTGTAAAATTTTCAAGTAATTGTTTGACTAAACGGACTGAAAAAGGAAGGTACACCCTAATATCCGTTTAAGCAAACAATTACACTTTTACTCGGTGAAAAAAGAATGTGACAAAGCTGATCACTTTGCCAAATTCTTTTTTCCTCCAAGGAAGGGTGATGTAAGGATAAAATCCATCAATAGGTTAGTTAGCGACACATCTGGCAACACTCGCTTAGCAATGCCAAATGTGTTATTGTGAATAGTTTTTATGAATAAGATTTACATATACAGAGGTTAGGATAGGTAATAGAATAAGAAGAAAAGAGACCGATAGAAAGGAAGACACGAATGTGCAAAAAGAACATTCGTGATCCTCCTTGCTAATTCGAAAAATCGGCCATTACATTTTTGACCAGACTCGACACCTGTTTGCTCGCGGTAATAAAGTTTGTTTAAATTAAATTAAAGTTTGTTTTTTTAATTAAATAAATAACTCGAGTTGGTTTTCACATCGAGGTTGAACCTCCAACGCTATTGATATAAGGAGCGCTAATTAAAGCGCTGGAATATATCAATTACGTACTTTCGATAAGTACTAGCGGCAGCGCAGCAGACAGCGGAGCACCCCAAAAGTAGGAGCTCCAATACATATGAACGATTTTAGAGCTGTGATTTACTTACGTGGGTATTTTTTTTCTCTTTTGTACATTTCTACAAATAATTTTTGAACATAATTTCATTTGACACTTTTGAGATTTTTTATTGTTTGTTTACAAAAATTTTATGTTCTGTCTGGTTATTACTTGTGTTACAGTGTTTAAGTTTTTTTTTTTTTTTTCAAGTGGGTAGTACAATAATTCATTGTTCATGCAAAAAAATTTTGTTTTTCTTTTGAGCACTTCGGATAAGTGTCGACTTTTTGTTTATGATAAACACTTGGACCTATTTTGTATATAACTATTTCTTATGGTTTAAAGTAGAAAATTTATGAATAAGTAAAATTTATGGGTAAAGAAAAAAAATTTTTGAAGTGAATTTATTCAAATAGCTTAAGCCTATTTTTATGAATTATGATTTTCTTATTTCTATCGCTTAATTGATTATTTAAATTTATATTTTCTATTTTATGAGGAGTTAAAGTAAAATTATTGTTCTTATCGATATTTACTACTCTATAGGGCCCTTTATATTTATTATCTAACTTATGACCTGATTCATTCTTAACTAATACTAAATTGTATAATGGGCTTACGGTATGGTCTTCCAAAAAATCGCAAGTCAGAGGTATTTTTCCAAACACTAGTTCAAATGGACAATAACCATGAACTGTAGATGGTGTTGTATTGTAACAATACGCAAAATATTTCAAATATTCATCCCAATCATTTTTGTCAATGGATATGTAAGAACGGATGTATTCGTTGAAAGTTCTGTGGCTACGCTCAACAGTGCCCAAAGTTTGATGGTGATATGGGGTAGAAGTCTTGTGTTCAATTTTTAAAAGTTTACACAATTCCTCAAATACATTGTTTTTGTATTCAGTTCCCATATCCGTGATGATTGTTTTCATACAACCATAAATCAAAATAAAATTTTCAAAAATTGCTTTGGCCACTGTTTTTGCGTGTTTGCTCGCAATTGGAATTGCGATCAGATACTTTGTCAAATTACATACTATGGTAACCGCATATTCATTTCCATATTCCGACACGGGCAATGGTCCAATTGTATCAATTTGCACCGTATCGAAAGCTTTTGTTGGTGTTTCAGTTATTATCATCGGTTCTTTTAAATTTTTATTTATTTTGTTTTCACCGCATTCAATGCATTTTTTAATATGATTTCGTATATCATTTTTCATATTTTTCCAGTAATATTTTTGTCTGATTTTATTATTTGTTCGATTGATTCCCGGGTGGCCACCATTAACAGGATCATCGTGATATTTTTGCAATATCTTTTTGATTATTTCTTTATCTGTCACATGCACAACTTCCGGAGTTAATGCAATAGTTAAGTTTTTGAGAACTTTGGTACCAATATTTTTAAATGTGTCTACACGTGTATAATTATTTTTAAACAATTTGTCTCCTAAGGACAACTGTAATTTATTTATTTTCAAATTGTCGGCCTCTTTCATTAGCCTGGCAAAGAATTGACCTAAATCAATCTTCGCCTCAACAATTGAGTCATTAATATCTATTTTGCTACAAATTTTCTTTCCTCTTTTGAACTGCAGTTTCGGGGGATCGAAAACGAGCTGAGCTAGCTTTTTTACTTCACATTTATTAAGCGCTTCATAAATTTTTGGGTTCTCATTGTGACATTTTTCATTAATATTTTCATTATTGGAATTTGTATTATTGGAATTTTTATTATTGGAATTTTTATTGGTTCGCGATCGAGTCGTAACCTTCATTATTTGACATGCTTTTACTGACATGTCTTTTAAGTCATTTATATTTATGCGTGATAGCGCATCTGCAACATAGTTTTCTTTTCCAGCTATGTACTCCACCTCAAAGTCATATTCCTCCAACTCCAGCCGAACTCTAGTTAAATTCGATGAGGGGTTTTTCATCGAAAATAAGTATGTTAAGGGGCGATGGTCTGTTTTAATTAAAAATTTTCTGCCGTAAACGTATGGTCTAAAATAAGCTATAGCCCAATGGATTGCTGCCAACTCTTTTTCAATTGTGGCTTTATTGCTTTCACCTTTTGTGAATGCTCTTGACGCATAGGCAATTGGTAGTTGTTTGCCTTCATATTCTTGACTAAGAACTGCGCCGCAGGCAAATCCACTGGCATCTGTTGTTATACAAAATTCTTTATCGAAATCTGGGTATTGCAAAATATTTGGGTGTATTAATGCCTCCTTCAAGTAGACAAAAGCTTTTTGACATTCCTTTGTCCAATCAAAAGAAACATTCTTTTTACATAATCTTGTTAAAATTCTAGAATGAGCTGCAAAATTTGGAACAAATCTTCGGTAATAATTACAAAAAGCTACAAATCGTTTAACTTCCTCAGCATTTTTTGGAATTGGATAGTTTGAAATAACTTCAAATTTGCTAGGATCAGGTAAAATCCCTTTATTTGTGCATTTATGACCAAGATAAGTGACTTCTTGGTTAAAAAATAAACATTTATCCGGATGTAATTTTAAATAATATTTTCTGCAAGTAGAAAATACATCTCTTAAATTTGTAATCATATGTTTTTCGGAGCATCCCAATACTACTAAGTCGTCCATATATAGAAAAGCTTGGGTTGGTTTAAGACCTGCAAATGCGAGAGTCATCATTCTCTGAAATGAGTAAGGGGCTACTTTCAAACCATACGGCAATCTTTTGAAACGATATGTACCATCGTCCGCCGTAAACGATGTGATGTCCCTAGAGTCTTTATGTAACTCAATTTGATGAAAGCCCGACATCAAGTCCAGACATGAAAAATATTTAGCTCTACCCAATTGATCTAGTATATCATCAATTCTTGGAAATGGGAATTTATCTGCAGTTAATCTTTTATTTATTTGTCGGTAATCGACTACCAATCTCCATCTTTTATCGTTTTTTCCTGGCAACGGCTTTTTCGGTACCAGGAGAATGGGGCTATTATATTCTGACATAGACGGCTCTATAATGTCATCTTCAATTAATTTATTAATTTGTTTGTTAATCTCACCTTTTTGGGCTTGGGGTAATCTATAATTTTTAATATATACAGGAGTACTATCTTTCATATGTAATTTTTGTTTGTAAAAGTTATTAGTAGTAATTGGTTCTGTTTCTAATGAAAATATATCGATGAATTCTGAGCATAGTGTGTTAAGTGATTGACTAGCGAAAGGTGGAAAATTTTTATTTAATCTTTCTAATTTTTCCTTTTTATTTTCTATTGATTCAGATTTAGTTTTTATTATTGTGTAATCATTTAAATCTTCTGTGTTAATTTTGAAATTTTGAATGGTTGCATTTTTATCTGTTGTATTAATTATTCTAGGTTAGGTTAGGTTGCGAGGGCAGGACAGAGTGCAGGACCCTGCCCACCACTTAGGCCAGTCAAGTTGGCCCATTGTGATACCCTATGCGGTCTTAAGACCCACCCCATATCCGAGAGACAAACATCAACACTCTCACATTCTCACAACTTGGATTAGAGGATCAAGCCAGCTTGTGGAATCAATGAATTTCGATAGAGCCCTAATATCCATTTTTGAAACCTCCGTGAGGTCATCGATGAACGGTTGGCCGAGAATAGCCAATCGTCTTCTGCTGAGTGCAGGAAAATGACACACCAGATGTTGAACACTCTCCTCCTCTTCAATACATCTGCAACTGCGACAGTAATCGTGAGTTATTACGCCCATCCTAGCACCATGTGTGCCTATTAAGCAGTGCCCTGTTAACACCCTTATCAGTGATGAGACACCGGATTTATTAAGTGACAGCAGACAGTTAGTGCGTCCTTTGTTGTACGAAGGCCAAGTTAGCCTTGATATCTCGCACGTCGAGAGACCTGACCAGAGCTCATTTGCCCTTTGTAAGGTATTTGTGCTAGCTCGGAGTTTGAAAGATGCCATGGGAATGCCTACCAGATCATTTCCTGGAAGGAGATGAGTGGTGGTACCTCTTCTGGCCAGCTCATCCGCTATACAGTTGCCTTCAATATCCCTGTGACCAGGTACCCAAATAAGGCTGATACTGAAGTGCTGAGCCATCTCGTTAAGAGATCTGCGGCATTCAGTTAGCGACTTTGTGTTATCGACATATGAGTTCAGTGCCTTTAGCGCGGCCTGACTATCTGAGAAGATAAATATCCGTTTGCCGTTTTGGGGCGTAGACGCTAGGCTTTTCACTGCACCGTGTATTGCCAGCATTTCTGCTGGTACACGCTGCAGTGGTCGGGAAGACGAAAGGAGATCTCTAGTCCCAGGTCCGGTGAAAAGATACCTCCACCCACCTTCCCTTCAAGCTTAGAGCCATCGGTGAATATGTTCATGGCATTCCGCACAGTATGCGGTCGGTAATCCCATTCTTGTCTTGTGGGTATTTTCACCTCGTAGTTCCTAACGAACACGTTGCTTGGCGTGCAATAGTCAGTATGTAATGGTATGCTCACAGGTGCATGGGAGCCTAAAATTGTGGCGTGACCACATGTACCGCCCTTCCATACGTCGGTCTCCCTTAGTCGCAGAGCTGTAATCACAGCCATTTCTTTAGCCACCAGATCGAGTGGTGGAAGATTCAGCATCGTGTTGAGTGCTTCTGTCGGAGTGGAGCCGAGGGCCCCGGTTATGCAGAGTTCTGAACTCCTTTGGACTTTTTGTATCTGGTTGAGGTACGTGTTCTTGGTTAGTGCCGGCCACCAGACCAGCACACCGTACAGTAAAATTGGACGAACAATAGCTGTGTATATCCAGTGCACCACTTTGGGAGAGAACCCCCACGATATACCAATTGCTCTCTTGCAAGTAAACAACGCGCATGTTGCCTTTTTAACTCGTTCCGCTATATTGTCGCTCCAGAGTAGTTTCCTGTCTAGAATAACTCCTAGATATTTGACTTTGTCACTGAGTACTAAAGTTGTATTCCCAATTTTTGGTGGTATTAAGTTCGGTATTTTGTACCTCCTAGTGAAGAGGACAAGTTCGGTTTTCTCGGGGTTAACCTCCAAACCTGAAGCGTTCGCCCAGTCGCATACTTTAGTCAGAGCATTTTCCATTAAATTGCAGACGGTTTGAGGAAATTTTCCCCGAATGATAACGCAGATGTCATCGGCGTACGCGATCACTTGGTAGCCTTCAGCTTCCATGAGA
This sequence comes from Campiglossa producta, assembly GCA_964058755.1. Lineage (NCBI taxonomy): Eukaryota > Metazoa > Arthropoda > Insecta > Diptera > Tephritidae > Campiglossa > Campiglossa producta. The sequence continues at coordinate 76,942,507 of CAXKVI010000001.1, forward strand.
CGTAGAAGTTGGTTTACAGTAACCAGCCACAGGAGCGGAGAGAGAACACCTCCTTGCGGGGTACCTCTGTTAACGAGTCTGTGAACCGAATTACCGCCTAGCTCCGTTGTAATCCGTCTGCTAATAAGCAATTTGCGGATAAACTCCACAAGGCAGGCATCGACCCGCAGACCCGTTAACGCCGAGGTGATGGCTTCCGGTAGAACGTTGTTGAAGGCACCTGCTATATCAAGGAAGGCCACCAGTGTATATTCCTTTGTGTCAATTGACTTTTCTATAACAGATACCAGAGAATGCAAGGCAGTGTCAGTCGATCTACCTTTACTATAGGCGTGTTGAGCCCGCGACATGTGAGTTGAGTCTATCGATCTTCTGACATAGTCCTCCAAAAGTCTTTCCATAATTTTAAGTAGAAATGAAGATAGGCTTATTGGCCTAAAATCATTACGTTTAGAATGGGATGGTTTCCCGGATTTTGTTATAAATACTACCTTAACCTCTCTCCATGATGCAGGTACATAGTTGAGCCTGAGGCAACTAACAAACATGGTCTTCAGCCAGGGCTTAATAAGCTCGGCTGTTTGTTGTAACTGGGCCGGGAATATTCCGTCCGGTCCTGGCGATTTGTAGGGCTTGAGACTGGCCAAGGCCCAGTCCAGCTTTTTATCATCGGTTATTTCCTTTATCAGCTGATCCGAAAGCATTTCATTCCCGACCGTAGTAGTAGCCGTGACTGTGCATGTCGGAAAGTGAGCATCCAGAAGCAGATTCATTGTGTCAGTGCTCGAATCGGTCCAATTCCCATCCGGCATTTGTATGTGGCTCAGTGTCGCTGGCGATTTTGAGAGCACCTTCCTCAGGCGCGAAGCTGCAGATGTTGATTCGATATTGTTGCAGAAATTCACCCAGGAGGCCCGTTTGGCCTTGCGAATTTCTTTCTTGTAGTTACTTAATTTAGTTTTGTGAAGAGCCCAGGATGTTGCGCTACCATCCTGTTTGGCTTTGTTAAAGGCCGACCTACATGTCCTTCTGAGATTATCTAGATCGGACGACCACCAGGGTGGTCTGTGGGTTTCAGTTAACTTTTTAGGCGGACACGCCTTGTCTAGAGCAATCTTGCAGTGTTGATTGAAGGACCTGACGAGGTCGTCTAGCTCCTCTTCCTTTCTAGGTGTTACCAGCTGATTTGACAAATATTTGCGAATAAGCTTTTGGTAGTAACCCCAATTTGTTTTCCTAATATTCTGTATATATTTCGGACTTGTATGTATATCTACTAAGGAGAAGCTAATGTATCTATGGTCTGAGAAGGAGTGCTCGCCTAACACCCTCCATGATTCTATGAGGTGACTGTGAGAGTCAGTGACCAACGTTATATCGAGGACTTCCTCTCGGTTTCTTGTTACGAAGGTGGGTTCATTCCCCGTGTTACATATACTTAGGTTAGTGCCTAGTAGGTAGTTATAGAGTGACTCACCTCGCTCATTTGTGTCAGTGCTGCCCCATTGGTTGTGATGGGCATTAGCGTCGCCGCCTAGCACGATGATATCGTCCCGTGGTTTTGTGGAACTCACGAACTCTCTGAAGTTGTTTGATGGTAGTGGTCCTTGGTGATCGTGAGCTAGATAGAATGATGCGAACCTGCAACTTCTACCTAGCCCCTCGACGCTTATCGCTGTCAGATCTCCGTCACTAAACTGGGGTAAGAGAAGAGCGTTAATATTTGATTTAACTAAAATACACGTTCGAAGTTTACCTTTACCTGTTGCGCTATAAAGCTTGTAAGTAGGGGTCCTCAAACCACAGATCCTATCTCCAGTGATCCATGGCTCTTGCACCAGGACAATGTCTACTGCGCCTTTTGAGAGCTGCAGTAGTAGTGCGGCCGAAGCAGCTTTGCAGTGATGGAGATTAATCTGGAGGACCCTCATCACTTTTTTTAGCGCTCTCCTCTGTGAGCGTCACGTCCGAGTCGCCGTCGCTCAGAAGCTGACTCTCGGAGTAGAGTCTCCTGAGAGCCGAGCCACCGTCCGAGCTGGACGACGCGAACCCACTCCCTGTGTCAGACGCCACTGACTGCCTGTCATCCGCGTCCACCTCCATATCATTTTCACTGGGAGGGGGAGCTCCACCTCCGGATTAGAGGTGAGGTTGGCTAGGGCCTCGGTATCGGACTTATATACCTTGAGGACCACCTTTTCATAGCCATACCTCACTACGTACTTGCATCGGGCCAGAGCCTCGATGCTTGCCTCATCCAGAAGCAGAACGATCTGCATGGTAGCCTTATCGGTCTTATCCACGTTCACCACCCACCAGTTTGATGTAGGCAGCTCAGGGTTGTACTCCTGCAGCACATCTAAAATCTCATCTGGTTCCGTGCAACCAACTGGAATCCAGACTCTAGCCCTTGGGCGTTGCGGGATATCAACCGCGTCCACTGCCCTCAAGCGCGCGCCGGGATAGACTTCTCCTATGCGCTGTATGCCAATTTTGTACAGGTCCACGGACCTGCTGTCATCGCAAGCGATCAGCTTCACGTTGCCCTGGTACCAACCCGCATCGGCGTAGTTGGGTGGAGGACCAGGGTTGTCACGCTTGACCTGTACAGCCACCTTTGCGAGCGCGGCCCTGATCCACTTCCACTGCTGCTTGGGGATCCTGCCGTCTACGTTGCTCTCATCTATTACTCCAATGATCTTGCGATCCTTGGCAATGTCAGCGAAGGACCTCGTCGGTCCTCCTATTCTGGCCCTTTTCGGTGCCGTAGGGATGGTTTCCTCCAGCGATCGGTTTCGCTTAGAGGTTTCCCCCTTGTTTTTAGCGCCCTACAGCTCAACCTTAAAATCCGGCAATATCCGCCGAGCCCACGCAAGATCGCGCTGGAGCTTCGCCCAGGCCTCTGCCGAAACATCTTCCTCCCTTATCGGTGAGGTCGCGTTCTTAAACAGGATCCGGGCTGCCGACCGCTTGTCATTGTGGTTGGGCTTGGTGGATTGCCTGCCCGCCAGGTCCTCGACCCTAACGACAGCACCAACATTCCTGGAGCCCCCAGCCAAGGGCTCACCAGACGCTTTACGCTGAAAGGCAAGACCACTTGTGGAGGCTACGGGGTTGATAGCCTCGTTTTTGGCCTCCCGATCGGAACCCCTGGAGGAGGCACCGATCATCGGACTACTCAGACCGGGTTTACACTCGGCCCTACTACGTCGAGCTGCAGCAGCAGCAATGAAACGCTGGGGAGTCCTCTCAGCTTTACTAAGGTCCGGCTTGGCCGTGACCTTTTTAACGGAGCGAACTCCAGTTGGCTTTTTTTTAGGAGACCCAGACTCCTTATTTTTGTTGTTGTTGTTGGGACAGTTGTTCATATTTGAACCCACGAGTTGCGGAGAAAGGGGAAGGTCCACCCTGGGCAGAGATCCGCATACCCAGGGTAAGGCTAATTAGAATCGGAGGTCGCCAGGTATCCGAAGCACTCCGTTAGCGACTGGGCTATTTTAGGGCCCCCAGCCAGGCTGATCCTCGGCACGGGTCGTATGACACCTTGATCCAGCCCATTTCAAGGAGGGAAGATAGGAAAGGGGAGGGAGTGGACTGTGATAGAGGCTACGAGTAGCGGAAGGAAAATCAGGTAAGAGGGGGGGGGGGGGAGAGGTCGCCGCTCGAATTAGCCGCCGAAGCGTTACCGGGTGTCACCACGTGGAGGCTCCACCCCCACTTGGAGGAGGAGGGTGCATGCACCTACGAGTCGACGGTTTGAGGTGGCGCTGGTGTGTGCAAGGCGCGAACACCCCCATAAAAGACACCCCAAGGGAAACTTGGGAATTATTCTAATAAAGGTTTGATTTGAATTTACTAATGTGTTGGCTATAAAAATGCCATCAGATAATTTTTGGTGAGGTATTAATAAATCAGAATTACCATTTTCAATATGGACTTGTCGGATTGCTTCCGATCTTGCAGGTATTGTTATGCAATTAATGGTTGGTCTATTTGTCATTTGTATTATTATGTTTTCTGGGTAATCATATGGACGCAGTATTAGGTTGTCTCCATTTTTACTGTAATCTAAAATGCAATTATATTTTTTAATAAAATCAAGTCCCAAAATTCCATCACAAGGAATTGGGAAATTATCCTCAACTATGTGAAATTTGTGTTTAATTAATAGATAATCATCCCTTAAATCTGCTTTAACCGTTCCAATAGTGCTTGTTAAACCTTGACCAATGCCTTTTAAATCAGTTTTTTGTGAGTAATTAATTGTGACATTACTGTCAATTTGACCCTTTTTTATAATTGATATATCCGCTCCTGTATCGATCAGGAGGGTTGAAATTGAATTATTTAAAGTTGTTTTGGAGGATATATAGCTATTGAGGTGTAAATTGAAAACATATAACTTTTTACTTATTGAGGTGGAGTTTGCTGGTTTTCCTGTTGGTTAAAATTTCTGACGTTTCTGGTATTGTTACGGTTAGATCCCCGTGATCCAAAGTTGCGACCCGATCTTTCGCTATTTGATCGATTATTATTATTGTTATTAAAATTGTTAAAGCGTGTTGGGTATGTACGCCTTTGGTTACCTCTATAGTTGCTAGATTGATAACCTCTGCGGAAATTACCGCGAAAATAGTTTTGTTGGCGTATATGCAACAATGAATTAGGGTTACCCGTGATTTCTGTGCAACTATTTGTGAATTTAGATACAGCTTCGTTCATCGAGGTGAACGTTCCAGCTTGCATGATTGTTTTTACTTTGTCATTGGAGCAGTTTTTACACATAGCTTTGACAGCTGTTTGTGTAGCATACTTAGTTGCGAGGTCTGTTGTTAGACCGTCAGATATGTATGCTCCTTCCAATGATTTTGTGAGTTTTTCGATCTCAGCAGTGTACTGATTTGCAGTTTTACTGCGCTGCTGGATGTTCAAGAGTTTTGCAGTTAAAACTTCTACCGACTCACCCTTTATCGCACTTTTTAGTTTTCGCTTTATTTCCTCTATGGACGCTTCAGAACCAATAAAGTTTCTGGCTGTGCCTTTTAACTTTGTCTTTATCATGGATACTGCGACAGCCTCATGTGTCTCTTTGATTTGCTCGAGGATATCAAGGGCGTCCAGAAAACTGGATAAGTTTTCGGGTTTGCCATCGAACTCAGGCAAGATCGATGACGCAGTTTTAATGAACGCTACCATTGTTTGCGCCATGTTTATGTCTCTTTGGGAGTTTTGTTCAACTGGTGTTGCGATATTTGTTTGTGTAGATGTTTCTTCTCGCTCAACAATCTCAGTTTGAGCGGATTTATTGGCATCTCTATGTACCTTTTGTTCTTCCTCACTATCTGACTCACTTTCGGACAACCAAGTGTCGAAATCGATCTCTATATGTCGTTCGTAGGAGGTTGATATTTCAACATTAATGTTATACCTGGATAACGAGGATACCAATTTGTATCTAACGCTCGAAAATATTTGGTAGGATTCTGTTTGATGCGCTTTTGTTAGAATTTGATAGACTCTGCGTAAGAGTTTTCCTAAATTATTTAGTGATGACAGTAGAACATTTAGATGCTTCTTTACAGTCTCTGTTTTTATATCTGTGTTCTTACATATGCATTTATATGACTTTTCTGCATTTACCTTATTTTCAATGAGTTCCCTTGAGATTTCCTCCCATTTCCCCATTGAGAGAAAAACGAGACTTTATACTTACACTTTATCCAGACCGTCAGTGCGGCTCTGGTATTTCTTTTTCAGAATTTTGTTGTGGGTTGAGTAAAATCTCAAGAATAAGTTCACTGCATTGATGACAGCAATGATCAAAAGGTAAATTTTTATGGCATCCAAAGCTTCAGTGTGGTCTATTATCTGAACTGTGTTTACCACGTTAGCATTTGGATCAGTGACTTTCGATTCCTTGCTTCCCATTTTAAAAGAAATATGCAAAAATTCAATATTTAATGTTAAGATTTTTCTTATTTATTCTCCATAAGGCTTGAATCCACAACTTCTCATTAATCTTATTAATTCTTCTTCCTTGGTGGAAGAATTTGTTATATCTTCAAGAGTTGGTTCCCTTGGCATGCCAATGTCTTTCCAAACTTTGGTCAACCAAATTAATTCCTTTTCATAATCTGGCTCTTTATACATTTCATCAACTTCTTTTTGAAGTTCCTCAATTGTGGCCAGTGGGCCTTTAATATAACGTTTAGACATTAGCAAAAAAAAATTTTCAAAAGACAAAAAAAATTTATTACTTTCTTTCTTCATTAATTCTGTCTCTCAACTTTCTAATTTCTTTTCTTAATTGTATTTTTTCTGCCCGATTTGAACTCAGATTAAATTTTTCGTATAGTTGAGCTAATGCTCTTCTATTATTGAATTTTTTACCTCCTCTTTTTCTCTTTAGCTTGATTGGCTCTGGAATTTTTGGTTCCTCAATTTTTCGAACCTTATTTCTTTTATTATATTCTTCAATTGTCAGCGGCTTAGGGCCTTGTCTGACTTGTTCTTGTTCTTGTCTAATTTTTTCTAATGCTTCCAAAGTCAACCCATCCGCGTTAGAAAAGACTTGATCAAACTGGGTTTGTGTGACTATGTCCTCTTCTTGGGACATATCAATTTAATTGCTGAGTTTATACAGCAAAAAATTTAATTTTTGCTTGTCGGGCAGGCAGCCGTTAGGCCGTCCATAATGTTTATCTACAAAAAAAATTTTTTTTTTTCTTTTTTTTTTAAATGTGTACATAAATAACTTATCTAAGACTGCTTTAGCGCTTTTGTATGATGACCGATCTTATTTGTTTCCACCGCTCTTAGTAATTATCCCACTTCTCTCTGCACGCTTATGACGGTACCATACTATTTGCAAGTTATCTAGAGTTCAACCATAATAACGATCTATATTCCACTTCTCTCTGCACGCTTATGACGGTACCATACGATCTGCAAGTTATCTAGAGTTCAACCATAATAACGATCTATATTCCACTTCTCTCTGCACGTTCTCTCTGCGCGCTGCTTTGTCCTGAGATTCAATTTCTTCATTCAATTGCATTCAATTCCAATATTTGGCTTTTACTATCACGGGCTGCTTTGGCAGATGTCCATATCCCAACAGTTTGTGGTAAATGATTTGCACCAAATCGATGACGGGCGCCCTTTTTTGTTTTTCTCTTTCTGTAATTCGGTAAATTTATCAGCACCAACCAGTGACCATAATTTGTCCAAGTTATTTTGTTGGGCCGAAACAAAAATTTTTTTTTTTTTTTTAAATTTACAATTTTTACTTTACAACTTTTGCCGGTTTTCCCCGCAGTGAATTTTAGGCAATTGCTAGAATGAGCAATTGGCCTGTGGTATCACTGGCAGGATCGCCATGAAAAGTATTGAAAAGAATTTAAATTATTTTGACCAAGCACCGCGAAGTGCCGAATGTCTATGATTGACTTTATTGAACTTCAGAAGCTTATTTATACCCTAAAATTCTTATGTACTACTTATTTACTACGTTACATATTTACTTATAATCCTTAAAGCTAAATGAGACTCCAGCCATGCACATATTTACATGCATTCATATGTGCATGGCTCGGTGTCCAATTCAGTGCATACTCAGTGCGATCATACACACATGCACACATACCAAGCGTGTAGCCGCTTGGCAGTGCAATTGCACATATCTACATATATAGATCTTTGCGTGGGACAATAGGTGAAATTAGAAACCTAATAAACTGTTTATGTTTCACAGCGAACATTTAGAGTACTTGCTCTGATATACAACAATAAGAGAATTTCCAGGGGGATTCACCTATAAAATTATATCATTTTAGCCATTTCAGCTACCGAGATATGTCAATTTATGTGATTTTAGAAATTTTCGATATCGAAAGTGGGCGTGGTTGAAGGGCGATTTTATCCACTTTCATCAGGTATACTCCCAACGATACTAGTATGCTTTTTATCAAATTCCATCGTTCTATCGTAATCTGTTTAAGAGTTACGACCAGTAAAATTTTCAAAAACGCCTCCATTAAAAGTGGGCGTTGCCACGTCCACTATAAAAAATGTATGGAAAAATCATAAGAGAATGACCAAGGGGATTCACCTATAAAATTATATCATTTTAGTAATTTCAGCTGCCGAGATAAGTCAATTTGTGTGATTTACGAAATTTTCGATATCGAAAGTGGGCTTGGTTGAAGGGCGATTTTATCCACTTTCATCAGGTATACTCCCAACGATACTAGTATGCTTTGTGCCAAATTCCATCGTTCTATCGTAATCTGTTTAAGAGTTACGACCAGTCAAATTTTCAAAAACGCCTCCCTTAAAAGTGGGCGGTGCCACGCCCACTATAAAAAATTTATGAAAAAATCATAAGAGAATGACCAGGGGGATTCACCTATAAAATTATATCAGTTTAGCCATTTCAGCTGCCGAGATATGTCAATTTGTGTGATTTTCGAAATTGTCGATATCGAAAGTGGGCGTGGTTGAAGGGCTTTTTTATCCAGTTTCATCAGGTATACTCCCAACGATACTAGTATGCTTTGTGCCGAATTCCATCGTTCTATCGTAATCAGTTTAAAAGTTACGACCAGTCAAATTTTCAAGAACGCCTCCCTTAAAAGTGGGCGGTGCCACGCCCACTATAAAAAATTTATAGAAAAATCATAAGAGAATGACCAGGGGGATTCACCTATAAAATTATATCATTTTAGCCATTTCAGCTACCGAGATAAGTCAATTTGTGTGATTTTCGAAATTTTCGATATCGAAAAAGGGGGCGTGGTTATCATCCGATTTCGCCCATTTTCAATAGCAACCTACCTTGGCCAGAAAGTAACCTGTGTACAAAATTTCATGCAAATATCTCAATTTTTACTCAAGTTATCGTGTACACGGACGGACAGACGGACATACGGACGGACATGCCTTAATCAACTCCTCTTTTAATCCTAAGAACTTTCATATATGGAACTCTATATCTATCTCGATTACTTTGTGCAGTTACAAACAGCCGTTATGTGAACAAAGTTAATATACCCTTGTACTAGTACTAGTACACTGGGTATAAAAAATGTATTTTAAATGTTGTTATTTGGTGCTTTTGCTGATGGTAAGTTATATCCGAACTTTTTTTGTTTACAGGTGTAAGAATAAATCCATAGGGCCGATTTCACAATATACGCTTAACGCAAACTGGGATTTAATTGACGTATTTTTTACGGTTACTGTCAAATTAAGCGCAATTAGCATTAACCGGCATTTCGAAAACGGTCCTTAATCTCTCAACACTTAAATCGTATTAGTACGACGTAAAAGGTTTTTTAAACGTTATTATACCTTTCATGAACATGAAATGGTATTATAACTTTGGTCCGATGTTTGTAAATATGAGAAGAAGAAGAGATAGACCCATCAATAAGTATACCGAAATGATCAGGATGACGAGATGAGTTGACTTAGCCATGTCCGTCTGTTTGAACGCAACCTAGTCCCTCAATTTTTGAGATATCTGGCTGAAATTTTGTATGTGGCCACCATTTTGTAATATAGGAATCATTTGTCGGAACTGACAAGATCGGACCAGTATAACATATAGCCCCCATACAACCGATTGTTCAGATATAAGGTTTTTTGGCCAAAACTTCCGCAATTAAAAAGTTAGGAACGTAAAATTGTGCAACTCGAGTAATTTCTATTTATGTAGTGTATATAGTGAAAATCAACGAGATCGGGCAAATGTAACATATAGCCCCCATACAACCGATTGTTCAGATATAAGAATTTTTGCCCAAAACTTCTGCAATTAAAGAGTTAGGAACGTAAAATTTTGCAACTCGAGTACTTTCTATTTATGTAGTGTATATAGTGAAAATCAACAAGATCGGGCAAATGTAACATATAGCCCCCATACAACCGATTGTTCAGATATAAGGTTTTTTGCCCAAAACTTCTGCAATTAAAAAGTTAGGACCGTAAAATTTTGCAACTCGAGTACTTTCTATTTATGTAGTGTATATAGTGAAAATCAACAAGATCGGGCAAATGTAACATATAGCCCCCATACAACCGATTGTTCAGATATAAAGTTTTTTGACCAAAACTTCTGCAATTAACAAGTTAGGAACGTAAAATTTTGCAACTCGAGTACCTTCTATTTATGTAGTGTATATAGTGAAAATCAACAAGATCGGGCAAATGTAACATATAGCCCCCATACAACCGATTGTTCAGATATAAGGTTCTTGGCCAAAACTTCTGCAATTAAAAAGTTAGGAACGTAAAATTTTGCATCTCGAGTATTTTCTATTTATGTAGTGTATATAGTGAAAATCAAAAAGATCCGGCAAATGTAACATATAGCCCCCATACAACCGATTGTTCAGATATAAGGTTTTTTGGCCAAAACTTCTGCAATTAAAAAGTTAGGAACGTAAAATTTTGCAACTCGAGTACTTTCTATTTATGTAGTGTATATAGTGAAAATCAACAAGATCGGGTAAATGTAACATATAGCCCCCATACAACCGATTGTTCAGATATAAGGTTTTTTTGGCCAAAACTTCTGCAATTAAAATGTTAGGAACATAAAATTTTGCAACTTGAGTACTTTCAATTTATGTAGTGTGTAGAGGAAAATCAAGAAGATCGGGTAAATATAACATATAGCCCCATACAACCGGTTGTTCCGATATAAGGCTTTTGGCCAATACTTCCGCATTTAAAAAGTTAGGAACGTAAAATATTGCACCTTTAGTACTTTCTACATATGTAATGTGTATAGTGTAAGTCAGTACAATTGAACACGTATAATATATAGTCTCCATACAATCGATTGTTCCGATAACTCGGATCCTATTATTTTGTAAGTTTTTTTAAATTATAACAAAGATGTGTAATGTGTATAGTAAATATAGTTAAATTGACACAGGCTGTACTGGGGATCGAACAGTGAAAATCGTGACGCTTATTCATGAAAGGTATATAGCCTTCGGCACAGCCGAAGACAGGTTTCCTTACTTGTTTTTAGTTAAATATTGTGTCTAATGCCCATTTTTGAAGCAAAAATTACCAAAAAAATTTTTTGTTGAGGTGGCAGCGCTCTGTGATCAACTGGCAATAGATACGAATGACAACTAACACAGTTTATGTCAAAGTGAAAATACCTTTATTTTTTTATATCATGGATAATATGATTCATTCTAAGATTATATGCATGGGGCGGTTCACAGGGTTGCCACCTATCTCAATTGTTTTTAAATATTGAGCAGAATATGCCAATTTGGGTATCAAATCAAAGGTATTTTCGACCGTATCCCAAATATGTAAATCTCACGAAGGGTTGCCACCAAGGGTTGCCACCTAACACCATTTTATTTATTTTTATTGATATCCCGGGAACCGCTTGACCGATGTGGATAAAGTTTGGCATTATAGATAGTATGATTCATTCTAAGATTATATGCGTGGGTGTTGTCACTTAGGGCAGTTCACAGGGTTGCCACCTATCTCAATTTTTTTTTAAATAATGAGCAAGATATACCAATATGGGTATCAAATGAAAGGTATTTTCGACCGTTGTCCAAATATGTAAATCGCAAGAAGGGTTGCCACCTATGGTTGCCACCTAACACCATTTTATTTATTTTTATTGATATCCCGGGAACCGCTTGACCGATGTGGATAAAGTTTGGCACTATAGATAGTATGATTCATTCTAAGATTATATGCGTGGGAGTTGTCACTTAGGGCAGTTCACAGGGTTGCCACCTATCTCAATTTTTTTTTTAAATAATGAGCAAGATATACCAGTATGGGTTCACAGGGTTGCACCTATCTCAATTTTTTTTTTTAAATAATGAGCAAGATATGCCAATATGGGTATCAAATGAAAGGTATTATCAGTCGCATTGCAAATATGGCAATTTTTAGCAGGGTTGCCAGCTAGGGTTGCCCCCAAACCGTATTTTATTTATTTTTCCTTATATCTCGGGAACCGCATTTCCGTTTTGTATTAAATTTGGCATTATTAGTAGTATGATTCATTCTAAGACTATATACATGGCGGTTGCCACTTTGGGGCGGTTCAAAGGTTTGCCACCTAATTAATAATTAATTGCCACCAAAACGACATGATAGTATATTTAGTAAGTTTAAATAATTTCAAACAAAAAGAAGACGAAATGAAGGAGTGCGCTATTAAAGAAAAGTTAAAACTGCAGTGATTCAGTCGAAAATCTGTCCTTAAAATCTTTTACGAATCTCTTGACAAAATTCATTTAATTGGACAAGAAGTTAACACAATATTTTCTGAAGAATTTCAGTCTTATGTTATTTCAGATACTTGCCATTGCTATTATTTTAAAAACATTGAATTTTTTTCGTTTCCAACAAAACCATTCATATTAAATAATGGACTGAAAGTTTTAAGATTTTAATAACAGTGTAGTTTTTTCTTAATTGAATTTGTATAACAAAGTAAAACAGAAGATGAATAAGTATTGTAATGATTATTTTTAATTTAAAACAAACTTACATTATATATTTTGTTATAGGTATCGTATAAATATGTTTATTCATGCTTAAAACGTTGAAATAAATTATTAGAAAACCAAACAAATGTTGTTTACATTCAAATTGTTCTCAATGTTCACTTTCTTCCCAACAGCGTAAGTATTTGAATCAAAAACGTAATTTCCTTCCGCCAAATGCGTCAACTATTGGGACCCCAAAGGCTAAGTATTTGATTCAACAGCTTCATATTCTTGTAACAACGACCTCAACAGTCAACTCAAATAAATAGTATTTAGAACAACAGGGCACACACTTTTAATCCAAATGCAAAGCTTATTGCCGTAACTGTCATTTAGTTAAAAAAATTAACTGTTTTTGCGCTGTTGCTTCAAATAAGAGAGGTTGTTGGGTACGTTTTAACCAATAAAAGTTGTTGCAAATACCCATAAAGTTGTTGGATTTACAGTCTTTTTTTCTCGGTGTATCTATTTTTTTTTTAATATTGAGCCAGATATGCCTATATGGGTATCAAGTGAAAGGTATTTGCGACCGTGTTCCAAATATTTAAATTTCAAGCAGGCTTGCCACCTAGTCTTCCTATTTTTCTTCGTACAACTCTCTTTCCTATCTCCCTCCCTTTTGCTCTTCATTGCCCTCTTTCCTTCTACCGTGCCCCTCTTCCGCTATATCCCATTCGTATTGGCCCCTGTTAATTAAGGCCTAATTCTACCCATGTACCAAGTTTTAAGGAAAACGCACCATATATAAGATACTTCCCGGAAGTAAGATATTGTGAATCTAATGCTATGGATACACACACGGAGATTACCTCCAATAAATCTTCTTTGATAAGATCCAAAATTTACGCTGATACACACAAAATTGAAGATTAACAATCAGCGCACTAGATGGCTTTGGTTGTAGTACTTGCGGCTTAAAATTAGATGTCGCTCTTTTTTGGTGACATCTAGTGTCGATTAGCGGCGAACTCGTAATTTTGGTAGTGGTCGTTGCGATGTTTGTTTATTTATCGATGACAGTAGCGGTCAAATAGTTATGATATCTGCTCAAATCTTCTTAATTTTTGGGAGTTTATAATGAAGACTATGCTCAAGTTAACTCCCGAAAGCGGAGATAATTCGGAATTTGCGCTAATGTATCAGCCGTATACACCATTCTCGAATACATCTTATTCATATTTCGTTATTTCTGAACTTAAGAAGTTAACTTCCTTCACGTGTACTGGCTACACGCGGTTTTTTTCAGAATTTTTGTTGCTCCAGAACAACATTTTTACAAAAAATTTGCAAAAAAAAATATTTATAAATAAAAAAATTTAAATGAATTCGCAATAAAAAAATGCATTATAGACTACGACAAAATAGTAACAAGCTGTGAAAATTTCATCAAATTTGAGCAAATAGATTATTAGATATAGCAAAACGTTCAAATACAAAGGCCGTAATACAAATATTCCATTAGTGGAGGCAAATATATAAAACTAAAAAAATTTTAGTTTTCGCTGGATATCAATAAATACAACGAGGTGACTTGAAATTGTGCTCTATTTCTCTCATTAATCTGCTGATACATAGCTCATAATCTGGACATCTGGTTGAAAACCATTAGAGTTACAGAAGATCCTTAATCCGGTGAATAGCGTTAGAGTGACCACAAAACATATGGGATTTGCAAAAGTATTGAATTTTTTCGCTCCCCGCGCATTTTTTGATAGCTTGACAATAGAAAATAAGATCTGCATACAAATCTGACCACCTGTAGTGGGAAATAGCCACGCGGATTTGACCTAAAGTTCAAAAATTGACCTAAAAATTATGCATGGCTTTAGAGACCAATATCTCTTTAAACAATGATTTTCGGAGAAATAATGTAATAATTTTTATACAAAATGAAACTGGGAACATATTCTCTATATGATATTTATACCTACCGTTATCCTTTCAGGACATATTGAGTCTTTAAAGTGAAATTAAAATTTTTTTGTTTGTTAAAAAGGCAAAAATAAATATTTAAAAAATAGAGAATTGCATAAACTATACATCATTTAATAGGTTATGAAACTAGGAACATATTCTCCATATGGTATTTATACCTACCGTTATCCTTTCAGGACATATTGAGACCTTAAAGTGAAATTTTAATTTTTTTGTTTGTTAAAAAGGCAAAAATAAATATTTAAAAAATTGGGAATTGCATAAACTATACATCATTTAATAGGTTATTTAAAGTAGTTTTACACCTAATACATTTTTTTAATTTACATGCACTATTTAAGTCAAGAAAATGATTTAAAATAAGCAAGCCGATTTTTTCAAATTTTTTTTTACCAAACTGAAAATATCGTAGTAGGCTTTGCAATAAAAAAAAAACAAAATATATTTCATCTCATTCAATAGTGTGTTGAACCTTCTTTAAAGTGAACTTGTAGCGGTAGTGCTCATAAGTGTGTTATATTCAGTTCAAAAAGTTTTGTTAAAATTTTTTTAAAACTATTATTGTAATGGCATTAAGATCCAGATGTATTCCCTTAATTGGTAATTGTGTATTTAATAATATCTTAGGAGCTAAGTGCTATGTAAGGCTTTTCTATTGCATAATGTAAGAGTATCTTTTTTAAACAAAGGCTGGAAAAAAAACTCTTTGAATGGAAATATGCTTCCAAGCAGAAGAGATGTGTTAAGCTATTTATTTTATTTGATTCGTGATGAACATAAAACGTCAAAGGAAAGCATTCATATTTTGTCCAATAGATTGATTGAGGTATATACGAAATTCGGAATTCCGACCAAAAGAAAAGATGGAATAGAGAAAATTATTAAAAGGCGTTTAAATCAATACAACAAAATTATTAAATTGAAATGTGGCAAGGCAAAAAAACATTTTAATGACTCTTTGGACGTGTTATTTGACATATCTCATGCAAATGCCATTAAAACATTACAAAAAAATAAAAATACGAAAGCCATAAATTTTTTAAACGAATAAAGCTGTGCACTCAAAATTAGCTTTAGAAAATGAAGTACAGTCATCAGACCCACAAGCAGAACCAGAAGCATGTAATTTTAATGCCGTGGTACAGTCTAATGAAGCTCATGTATCGCATTATGATTTAGATGACCAAATCGATGAACCACAGACAGAAGAAGAGGATACCATTGATATATCAATACCTGAAGATGAGTTGTCCTTGACAAAAGACAAGAAGCAACGCCTAAAATTGATTTAGTTGACGCTAGACTAACCCAAGTTTTAGATAGGTACAGCATAAGTAATAGAGGAGCTCTAGCAGTAATTGGTCAAACAGCTCATAATCTGGGGCATGATGTAAAATCATTAAATATTTCAGTTGAGCATATTAGAAAGCAACGGATGAAACATAGAGAAAAAATGTTTGGTGAAATACGAAATCAGTTTCAAGCAAACCCGGTTTTTACAGTGCATTGGGACGGTAAGATACTAGAGGACTGTACAAACGTAAAGGGTCTAGTATGTAGGGTTGCCAGACGTCCTTCTTTCGGAAGGACATGTCCTTCATTTTATTGCAACGTCCTTCCCTGTCCTTCCAAAAGAAAAAGTGTAGAAATGTCCTTCTTTTTAAGTTGTGTCCTTCTTATGTCCTTCTTTTTCCTTTTTTTTTGCTAGGGTCTTGAGATTAGTATCTAGTTATTCTAAAATGAAATGAGCTACAAAACTGCATACTCGAAAAAATCTAAAATTTTTTTTTTGATGAGATTCGTCGAGTTTCGCGAATTTTTTTGGAGTTTTGCTCAAAATTTTAAGTGCAAAATTTTAATGTATTTTCATCTATATTTTCATGAACAATTATAGATATTTTTAGTGTTGTATTATCTATGCATTTATTTTTTTTTCTTTGCATTTAAATGTGAATACGTGGTAAATATATGTATATATTAGACTGGGCCAAAAATTAAAAATTTCTTTTTTTTCCAAAGATTATATTGATTTTCTTTTTAAGAAAGGTGAAAAAAATTACTGTAATTTTTTCAGATTTTTAAATTAAAGTCTAGAGGTCTATCATCGCTAGTTTAGATTTTACAGACATTTGGTATAAAAACGACAAACCATTGTTGTAAAACATCATTTATCTGAACATACTTTTGAAGGAAATCGAATTCCCTACAAAATTTGCATTGACCAAAATTTTCTCAGACTAGCCGTTTTCTAGTATTCTACCCTCAAATATTAGCATGTTTTTTCGATTTCCCATTTATTCTTTCAAAAATTATCAAAAATGCAAATATCCATGTACAACAGAGAAATATACAGATTCTTAAAGGAAATAGAGTGGGCTACAAAAAAGGCAAAACAACTTTCTTTGTTACTTTTTCAAAACTTGTTTAGTATTAAATAGAAAAAAAAAATCATATTTCCGTATTTTTTTGGTGTTTTTGATCCGATTTTTTTAATAGATATTCTACAGATTATTTATCATTATATGATCAATATTATAACCAAAAATATACATTTCTCATATACGTTCAAACATATTTTTGCATAATAAAGGCATTCTCTTCGAAGGTGTAGTTTTACAGTCTTCAAATGGCGCAGCCGCAAAAAACACAAAAAGGCGACAGACCTGTGAACTCAATACATTAATCTTCATGTAGTTTGGCGAGCTAAATCCAAATCCGTGATAAGAATTAGCCTAACAGGTCGCAGTTCTTCTCTAACCTAACAAAACCATCACAAAATAATATTGGACTTTCTTGCAAGGTAAGGGCCGAACCTCGGTCCCGTTGTTGGATTCTGACATCGAATTCGGATTCAGCAGCCAATTTCCCTCAAGAATATGTATTTAGTTTTATTCAATGTTGATTTGTTCATGTTTCGCAAACTTTCAACCAAAATCGGGAAATCCAAAAAACATTTCAGTCTAAGCAGCTTTTATAGGGAATTCAATTCCCTACAAAAATATGTTCAAGTACATGGTATTTTTCAACAGTGATTTGTCGTTTTTATACCAAATTGGACGTTAAGTCTGTAAAATCTAAACTGGTGATGATAGACCTCTAGACTTTAATTTAAAAATCTGAAAAATTACAGTAAATTTTTTTCACCTTTCTTAAAAAGAAAATCAATTTAATTTTTGAAAAAAACGAAAGTTCTTTTTTTTGGCCCATTCTACTATATCTTTATATGTTTGATGTAGAACTTTCTCTTTTCTGGTCGACCATGATTTTTAATGTTTCTAAAAATATTTTAATATGAAAGGCCAAACAAGAGCAGTTAGAAAAAATGTTCACATTTGTTGTTGTTTGGGAATTTCTCAGTCTTTAAAAATTTCATAAATATCAAATGCATTTCTACCATTAACCTTCGTCTTTTGGTATCGTAGATTACCTTGTTTGTACCTACAATATATTTGAAAACGATCTCAAATATGAGAATAAATGTATGTTCGCTTTTTGTTAATTTAAAACAGTAGGGGATTCGCCAAGTCTTGAAAACGATGCACGGATTGTACGGATTGCACGCATTGTAAAGTCATAACAACAAAATACACGCAAAAAAATATATGCAATCCGTGCAATTTATACAAAGCTCTAAAGGGTCGAATACATAAAGCTTTGTTAACCTCGCCTGACATTTGCTACCTCAAAACTTTGCGTCCGACTTCAGAGGTATGCTACAATGAACGCCTTGATGCTTTTCTTTTATACATTTGTTTTCGTTATTTATTTCTTTGCATTCAAAGTGTTTTGGTTAATTTATTAATTTAATAGAGAAAAAATTAATTAATTATTATTTCCTCCAACTTTTTATTCTTTAATTAAAGCAAAGTCATCAACCTCTGATTGTCAAAGCAAGCAAAGCAAGCAAAATTTGAGAGTTTGCCGAATTTCAACCTCGCTTCAACTTTGAGGTCTCCAATTTGCCATGCTTGGTTTAAATACGTATACTGAACTTTTCTGTCAAAGTCAAAGTTTGAGGTAAAGCCAAAATAAAGTTTTATGTAACTGACCCCTAAACTATGTATATTTTAGTGCAAGAATTGTAGGAAATAAGAAGGCAACCCTGTATTTCTCTAAATCCTCTCATTTTTCTCAAAAAAAGTAAAAGTAATTGTCAGCGCCAACGTTTTTCAGAAAACTAGTAAAAATTTGCTCAGTTTTTGACGTTTGTTATCGATGTTACAGCAAACTCAGTGAGGGGTGCTCTCGTAGTCTTGCATATTTTGGCGTAGGATCCATACATTTCGTGCAATCCGTGCATTTGGCAAGACTTAGCGAATCGCCCTAATAAATTGTCCAAAAAAAACCGTCCTTCTTTTTATACGTGTGTCCTTTTTTTTGTATCGAAATAGAAAAGTCCTTCCTTTTCCACTTCAGAATCTAGCAACCTAGCAACCCTAGCCATTATTGTATCTTCTGGTGGCGATTCCAAAGTTTTGGGTGTGCCAAAAGTTACCAGACAAACCGGTGCTGTTGAAGGGGATGCTGTTTATTCAGCTTTGGCAGACTGGAACGTACAAAATAATGTTATGGCTATGTGCTTCGACACCACTGCAAGTAATACCAGTACTTCAATTGGAGCTTGCGCTGTGATTGAACAGTAGTTAGGCAGGCAACTGATATACCTACCATGTAGACATCATATAATGGAGCTTTTGGCAGGAGGAGCATTTAAAGTAACAGTTGAGAAAACAAGTTCTGGACCGAAAATTGCGTTATTCGAAAAATTTCGAAGAGCATGGCCGCAAATACAGCAAGATAACTTTGAGTATGGTACTGAGGACGCAGATGTCGCTAAGTTTTTCCCGAAAGATATACGAGAAAATATAAAAGACTTCATTCATGATCAAATTACTAATAAGATAGATAATACCAGGCATGACTATATCGAAATGCTGAAATTATGTGCGCTATTTATTGGGGAAAACATTCCGAACTACAGAATCTCCCAACCCGGAGCCGTCAGCCATGCCAGATGGATGGCAAAAATCATATATTGTTTAAAAATATTTTTATTTAGAAAACAATTTCCCACGCCTTGTAAGTAAAAGTATTACTGTCTATGTATTAAATTAAATCCATGAATGCATTTTTAAACATACATTTCAGCAAAACTTTTGAAAATATTGGCCGATACAACATATTCGTGGTCCGTATATATATGAGATATTGGTTCCTATGCCAGGTGGCTCCAAAAGCACCTGCAAATGATTTAAGATTACAAAAGGAATTGGATGATTATAAAAACGTTGATGCCGAAATAGCCGATGCAGTTCAAAACAAATTGCTCCATCATTTGTGGTATTTAAACGATGCTAATGTTGCTTTAGCTTTTTTTGATAACGCGGTAAGTATGGATATGAAAAGAAAAATGGTTTTGAATTTGAAAAAAATTGGGCATCCCGATAGTCCAAAGCGTGTAAATCTTAATGTTGAAACAATAATGGCCTTCGAACTTTGCGATTTTGTAAACAGTAATTCTTAATTTTTTTCGACACCGTATAAAATAAAGCAATAACGAAAATAGATATTGATTTTTTAAAAACTGATCCATATAGCTGGGAGAATAATGAAAACTATGTTTTAGCTAAAGATATTGTTGCAAAACTTTTAGTAGTAAATGATATCGCAGAACGTGGAGTGGCACTCATTTCTCGTTTTAATGCAGTACTGACCCATCAAGAACAACAAAAACAGTTCATATTGCATTCAATGGAGCAGCACTACAAAAATTTGCCCTCTAATAATTTGTCGAAAACAAAGTTCATAGAGTATTTTAAACAAAATATTAGTAAATAAAAGGAAGATATTAAAAAAGGGCAGAGTGCTGAACTCTAAGGTTCGAGGAACTGGTTAAAATATTAGAACAGTCAATATAAATATATAAATGCGGTCGCTTCTTAAAAGCTCGGCGGATACCTTTTTTTATTTACCTTTTTTTTCATATCAATACATACTAGTATATCCCGTGGTCGAAATTCGACCAATTTAAAATAGTTGAACTTATTCAAACATCTGATCAACTTTTTGTCAATAGCTGCCTTTAGGACCCGTGGCCGAACCTCGACCAACTTAAATGTATACATTAAAAACTCATCTATAGGCAAAATGAGGCCATCAAAGAATTTAAAAAATAGCGGCTGTTATTATATAATAAAAATATTAAATTACAGCAGCCCTTTCCAAAATTATTTATGGCAAATGCCATACAAATACTCGGCTTTCGAGATTTTATGTTGCACTTGAATAATCGGATGATGACATTGTGCTTAACAAATAGCCACTAATTTATGCGATCGTTTTGAGCAGGTGAAGAACAAAAAAATATTAGGTTGAAAATTAAGTAAATTGTAATAGTTAAGATTAAAGGTTTTTTAATATAAAAAAAAACATAATTTAAGAAAAAAACGGAATATTCCGCAACCGGGTCTTGCAACTGTGCACACCGTATTCTATACGCTCACCGCCGCGCCATTACCTTATGCACAAAGCAGTTTAAGAATTAACAATATACCAACAACAAAGTTAGACTATTAATATAAATAATGGACCAAAGTACTCAATGAGCGAGGGAATGAAAATAATTTCTCTCTCATAATAGGACGTGTTTAATGAGGGAGAGAATGAAGATAAAGAGTGGTTTCCTTTGAAGTTCAGCCAACTTCGAAATATGAGTTTGACGCTATTACTCTAACTCTCAAAGAGCGAGAGAATCAAAATATTTCCATTGCTGGTATTTTACACACATATACAAATTTCTCAAAATAAGCGTGGTACTCCAACAACAGTAGCCATATTGAATTATTATTTTATATTTTTTTGAAACATTTTTTTTGTTTGGTGGTACGCAAGCCAACTTTGATTGCGACATATTTTTTTCAAATTAAAAGTTTGACCATGGTTGCCCTATTTCACATTTTAATAATGGTGTTATGAGAACATAAAACTTTGTAGAATTTCATTTTAAACAAATCTATTACATCGGAATTTTTCCGAGCAGTTCTAGCGGTTTCAAGATATCCAATTCAGCCTGCAACTTCTCATGCCCTTGGTGTCTTGTCCATAATCAATTCCTTGAATAAATTTTTTTAATATGGAATTCTACAATTAAGTGAAGCTTTATTGGGCTTTTGAATCTCTATTTAGATATACATATATACATACATATTAGAGCTTTATGGATAAATATAATTTTGATAACGTTTTCCCAAAAAATTGTATAGTTAAATTACATTTTATTATAAGTATATGTAATTGAAAATTTAATTTTTTCATGATTTTATGGCACAACAATATAACATTTTTAGTTTTTCATTTGTTTATTTAAACTTTGGAATATAAGGCGACGATAGTTATCTCATTTTTATTATAGAATTCTACGAAAAAGATGTTTGATTTTTATTTTTTTAAAAAAGCAAATTTTCATATTATATAGAATTGACGGCAATGGGTGTATCTATTTCAATCTCATTCTTTTTTTTTTTTTTTCTTGATGAATTTCAATACAGAAAGTTAAAACATTGATTGCTTCTTTCCTAAAAATTTTATTTTTAAACTATTTTCGTTTATAATAAAGCGTGCGAGATATGAGAAAAACAAATTGTCACTTTTTTTTAATCCTTTGGTACATAACAACACATATTGGGGCAACTCTCATGCGGAAACAAATTGGCTATTCGCGCCGACGCCATCTATTTGGAGTGTAACATTTCAATATACATATGAGTTCAACGCCGAATCTACTGTTTGAACTCAATGAGCGAGAGAATTGGAGTGTTTACGCATATATGTATATGTGTATATAAATAGATATGAGTATGAAATTGGTTTGACGTTTATTTTGAAGGGGTGGAAATTTGGAAATATGAGTTCGTGTAATATTA
This sequence comes from Campiglossa producta, assembly GCA_964058755.1. Classification (NCBI taxonomy): domain Eukaryota; kingdom Metazoa; phylum Arthropoda; class Insecta; order Diptera; family Tephritidae; genus Campiglossa; species Campiglossa producta. Next base: position 76,964,909 of record CAXKVI010000001.1, read on the forward strand.
AAGAGTATTAATGAGCGAGAGAACGAAAATAGAGAAGTATGGGTTGTATTTAAAAAAAATGTATTATACATGGCGTGGTTTTAAAACTTTTTAGTGGGGGTAAATTACAAATTCGGGTTAGGTCAAAAAAAGTGTGAGGGTTTTCTAGCTTTTTTCTTTAACCATAACTTAGCAATATTTAAAAGACACTTTATATGGATTTTTCTTTTGATTTAAAGAAAACAAAATGTATATTGATTTTTAAAAAAATTCTATTCAATTTGGTCTAGACTTGTTTGGGGCTCGGGTTGCAAATCTGCCCTTTTAAAAGTTAATACATATATACATTTGAAAAGAAATTATTTGTTGTCTTCAGTAAAATTATCACTTGGTTTAGTTCAAAATAATGTAGTATCCATAAAATATTTTGTCGATTTTTATACTTTAAATAAGGAATTTGTCAGCAACTCTATCTCAATCGATAGAATTTGAAAAAAAATTCGCAAATTGCAGCTATGGTAATTTTTTGAAATAATTACCAAAAAAAAAAAAACAAAAAGAAATTGTATAAGCGGTTATAGCATTTCTATAATGGGTGGTATGTATGTATATTTATGATATAAAATTATTATTTCACATGGCTTTCCGTAAACTAAAAATATTCGCACCAAATTTTTTTCTTCTCGAAAATAGAGATCACAAACATAAAAATATTGTTTATAAAAATATTAAAAAGTCAAGATTAGAAATATAAAAATATATAAAAAATATAAACAATTTTCAATGACAAAAAAGAAAAAAAATTTTGGCCTATAGCTGTGTAACTAACTGTACTCGAACCATCAACCGCTCGACCACTACCCACTAACGCTTCCCACTGGGCTATCGCTTTATTTACAAATTGATTGTCAGATAACCAATTTAAGTTGCATGAAAAATTTTCATTCGCTTATTACAGATAAATGAAGCAGTATTGGTTATATATTAGATAATTGTGCACTGCCTTAGAGGTATGCCAACAAATAAATATGCATTTCATAAATATTTATGCATATTTAGTATGGGTTTAAGCTTGGCAATGGTTTATATGTAAAATTTTATGCAATTCTCAATTTTTTAAATATTTATTTTTGCCTTTTTAAGAAACAAAAAAAATTTAAATTTCACTTTAAGAACTCAATATGTCCTGAAAGGATAACGGTAGGTATAAATACCATATGGAGAATATGTTCCCAGTTTCATAACCTATTAAATGATGTATAGTTTATGCAATTCTCAATTTTTTAAATATTTTTTTTTGCCTTTTTAAGAAACAAAAAAAATTTAAATTTCACTTTAAGAACTCAATATGTCTTAAAAGGTATAAATACCATATGGAGAATATGTTCCCAGTTTCATAACCTATTAAATTATGTATAGCTTATGCAATTCTCTATTTTTTAAATATTTATTTTGGCCTTTTTAACAAACAAAAAAATTTAAATTTCACTTTAAGGACTCAATATGTCCTGAAAGGATAACGGTAGGTATAAATATCATATAGAGAATATGTTCCCAGTTTCATTTTGTATAAAAATGATTATTACATTATTTCTCCGAAAATCATTGTTTAAAGAGATATTGGTCTCTAAAGCCATGCATAATTTTTAGGTAAATTTTTTAATTTTAGGTCAAATGCGCGTGGCTATTTCCCACTACAGATGGTCAGATTTTTATGCAGATCTTATTTTCTATTGTCAAGCTATCAGAAAATGCGCGGGGAGCAAAAGAAATCAACACTTTTGCATTTGTGGTCACTCTAATACATATGTATGTGTTGATTCAAGTAAAAGCTTAAACTTTGTAGCGAAGGCAGCAGTGGCTTAAATTCTTATTCATATAAGGTGTGTTTCTCTGAAAATCCAGCAAAGAACTGTCATCAAAAAGAGTTTTGTAAAACTCGCTCAAAAAGTTTTTGCCAAACAGCACTCAGTAGAAACTTGCACGCAAAACAGCTGTTACATTTCTGATTGGCTAATAATTTGAGTCTGCATTTTATATTGTTGCACCTGCACACTTGCAAATTTTTGCTGGACAAAATATTCCCAGAAATAACTTGCAGCGAATTGCAGCTCTCTCTCGCAATTAAGTTTCAAAGGCTGTTTACTAGCAATTGCTTATTTTTTGTTCATCATAGAGTAGACATTTTTGAAATGTACCTACGAATTTTCATGGTGGAAGGAAATTTAAAATAAGTATAGGAATATACTTCACTAATGAGTACTAAACCACAGTATAAATATTTCTTAAAAAAAACAACTGGTTTACTTATTATCATCATCATCATTTATTGGCGCTTAACCGCCTAAGCGATTTTGGCCGTTTCGTATCAAAGCACGCCAGTCATTCCTTTTTAGCGATAACCGACGCCAATTGGAAACCCCAAGGGAGTTCAAGTCATCCTCCACCTGTTGTTTCCATCTCAGTCGAGGCCTCCCCCTTCCTCTGCTGCCGAATTCAGGCGACGATAGGAAAACCTTCTGTGCTGGAGCTTCTTTGTCCATTCGCATAACATAGCCCAGCCAGCGGAGTCTTTGGGCTTTAATTCGCTGGACTATGGTCAGATCTGCGTAGAGCTCGTACAGCTCATCGTTAAATTTCCTTCGATACTCGCCGTTGGCATCACGGGAAGGACCATAAATTTTCCGGAGAACTTTTCTCTCAAATACTCCAAGGGCCATCTCATCTTCTCTTGACATTGTCCATGAATCTGAGCCATACATCAGGACAGGTATGATGAGAGACTTATAGAGCGTGATCTTTGTTCTTCGAGAGAGGACTTTACTTCTCAATTGCCTACTCAGTCCAAAGTAGCACTTGTTGGCAAGAGTGATTCTCCGCTGGATTTCTAGACTGATATTATTTTCGGTGTTAATACTGGTTCCCAAATAGACGAAGTCTCTCAGAGTTTCAAATTTGTAACTATCAACAGCGACATGGCTGCCAAGGCGCAGGTGCGCCGATTCTTTCTTTGATGACAGCAAATACTTCGTCTTGTCCTCGTTCACGGCAAGACCCACTTTTTTCGCTTCCTTATCCAGTCCAGAGCAGGCAGCGCTTACGGCGCGGTTGTTAAGGCGAATGATATCAATATCATCGGCATACGCCAGCAATTGCACGCTCTTGTAAAAGATTGTACCATTGCGGTTTAGCTCTGCTGCTCGAATTATCTTCTCCAGCATCAGATTGAAGAAATCGCACGAAAGGGAGTCGCCCTGTCTGAAGCCTCGTTTGCTTTCAAATGGCTCAGAGAGGTCCTTCCCGATTCTGACGGAGCTGTTGGTATTGCTCAACGTCATTTCGCAAAGCCGTATAAGCTTTGCAGGGAAGTCAAATTCAGACATGGCGGCATACAGGCAACTCCTTTTTACGCTGTCAAAAGCGGCTTTAAAATCGACAAAGAGATGGTGAGTGTCGATTCTCTTATCATGGGTCTTCTCCAGGATTTGGCGTATCGTGACAATCTGGTCTATGGTAGACTTACCAGGTCTAAAGCCACACTGATAAGGTCCAATCAGTTTGTCTACGATGGGCTTCAGCCTTTCACACAACACGCTAGAAAGAACCTTATATGCGATATTAAGAAGACTAATTCCGCGGTAGTTGGTGCGGTTAGCGGGATCGCCTTTCTTGTGGATTGGGCAAAGCACACTTAAATTCCAATCCGGAGGCATGCATTCGTCTGACCATATTCTGCATAAGAGCTGATGCATGCTTTTTACCAGCTCTTCGCCTCCGTGTTTGAACAGCTCGGCGGGTAGTCCGTCTTTTCCAGGCGCTTTGTTGTTTTTGAGCCGGGATATAGCTATCCTCACTTCATCATAGTCAGGTGGTGGGACGACTTTTCCATCGTCAGGGATTGGGGTATCGGGTTCGACGTCTCCCTCGCAATTTAGCAGTGAGGAGAAGTGCTCCCTCCATAATTTAAGTACACTTTGTACGTCGGTTACCAGGTCGCCATTATTGTCCTTACAGGAGCTTGCCCCGGTCTTAAAACCTTCCGTCATCCGCCGGATCTTTTCATAGAATTTTCGGGCATCATTCCTGTCAGCCAGCATCTCAAGCTCCTCACACTCACGCCTTTCGGCCTCACTTTTCTTTTTTCTGAAAAGGCGTCTCTCTTCCTTCTTTGCCTCACGATATTGTTGCCATACACTGCGGGTTGCGCCCGTTCGCAACGTCTCCTTGTAGGCAGCGTCCTTTTTTTTCGAGGCAGTTTTGCATTCCTCAACGTACCAGTTGTTCTTGCGGGCTCGCTGGAACCCTATAGTGGCCTCAGCGGCGGTACGCAATGAGTGAGAAATATGCTTCCATTGCTCGGTTACATCGTTAGGTCGAGGATTGCCCTCTGCTAGCAGGTGTGAGAGTCGAGTTGTGAAATTATCAGCTGTCTGTGTCATGCGCAGCTTCTCGACGTCAAACTTTCCTTCCGTTACTGTGCGACCTTTCTTCGTTGCACAGAGGCGTGTGCGTTTCTTGGCTGCGACAAGATAATGGTCAGAGTCAATATTGGGACCACGCAGTGTACGCACGTCCAGAACGGTGGAGCTATGTCTGCCGTCAATCAAGACATGATCAATCTGGTTTCTAGTTCTTTGATCAGGGGACAGCCATGTGGCTTGGTGTATTCGCTTATGCTGGAACCTGGTACTACTGATGACCATATTGCGAGCAGCGACGAAGTCAATCAACCTAGTGCCGTTGGGGGATGTTATATCGTGGAGACTGAATTTTCCAACTGTGGGACCAAAGACTCCTTCCTTGCCCACCTTGGCATTATTATATGCATTTAAAAAAAAGTGCATCTTTTCATGCATTAATTTTTTTCTCGAAAACCACTTGATAAAAAATTATAAAAATTTGAGGATATGTCAAGCAATAAATGTAACGAAGGATGAAATTTTTATTATTGTGTCACTCATTATTGTTGCCAATTTATTGACTTTCTTAAAAAACTAATACTGATTGAACGCGGTTCTTCACGCTGCATTTTAACGCCTTTGTAAGTTTTAGCAAGTCTTATCGATGATGATTAATATACCGATGCAGCTTTTTGTGCCCGCTCTTTGTTTTAATCAAAACGTATTCAACAAAGTGTGCTTGAATTTGACGTTGCTCTCAATCGGAACCAGGGTATAATGTCAAACAGAAAAATATTTTAACCCAGTTGAAAATTTTTTTTTCCGTTTATAAACTTTTAGGAAAAAATTTGTAAATTAACTTTTGTTTTAAATTTTCAATATTTATATTTTACCTTTAATTCAAATAAGCAATACGAAAGAATATTCGGTAGCAAATTTAGAAGTATTTTATTGGTAGTGAAAAAAATTCGGTGCCAGTGAAGAACGGTTGGAATTTAATTGTTTTGTAAGCTAAGGTAAGAAAACTGTAACCAAACATTTTTTACAAAAATCGCGGATGGTATAAGAGTTAATTATTGCTAATATTAAAGAAGAGAAAATGATACCCAATTTACATGTGGTGCACCATAAAGGATTAATTCATTTGTTTATATTCGTTTGACATTATAGCTCCTTACAAGAGAAAATATTTAACTGTCAAGCACACTTTGTTGCATACATTTTGGTTTTAATGTAATAATTAAAATCATGCAACCTCGCAGGAAATATACTTCCAATTTTTTTTTTTTAATTGCGGAATACTGTTAGCTATTGAGGCAGATATATGTATCAGTGATCTGCTTTGAGTACTAATAAAATATGTGCACTTAGTCATGAGCCATAAAAATTAGTGCAAACGTGTACTTACTCAAGTACAGAAAAGAACTATGAGTGATTACCACATAAATAGAAAATACATGAAAGTGTTCTTATACACATATGCTCCACACATTTATAGCTTTGTTGAGTGTAAACTAATATCTAATTTCACTCTACTCAGATGCACGTTGATTTCGTGTGTCTTCTTCGTTTCAACTCGTGTTCACTGAGTGCTCTATGCTTTTTAGTTTCGTGTACATTGTTGTGTCGGTAGCGTGTATTTTTGAAGCGTTAGCAATTGTTTGTTTTTCTTCAAATAAGTACATAGTTATATTTTTTTATATTGGTTATTACATTTAGTAAACCTGTGAAGCAACTATGGAGTCTAACAAAGAAGTGGAAGAAAAAATTGCTACAGGTGTTTTTGCACTTAGTGACAAACGAAAGGGCAGAAGTGCTATTTGGGAAATGTTTTCTGAGATAGTTAAAGACGATGGCAATATTTTATCTGACTTGATCTGTTGCCGTAATTGCCAAAAGGTGTACGTATTGCGTGGAATGAATACTTCCAATCTTAACAGACACACGTGCTACAAGAAAAATAAAAATGAGGGTCCTGAAAAGAAAGTGAGTGAGATGATAAAAACTAGCTGTAGACACTTGCTCAGATTGGATGGTGGAAGACTGTCGCCCTTTTTCAGCCGTAGAAGGTTCCGGATTTAGGAAACTTGTAAGGTTTTTGTTGGATATTGGCGCGAAGTATGGAAAAAATATAGATATAGATTATTTAATCCCAGATCCAACAACCATTTCGCGAAACGTAGGGAGAAAAGCTCAAGCAAAAAAGAAACAGATAACATCTGAGGTAAAAAAAATTGTAGATTCGGGTCAAGGTTCTGCTACCATTGACATGTGGAAGGATGATTTTATTAAGAGAGATTTTTTATGTGCCACATTACACTTCGTTAAAGACTTTCAATTGTGTGACTTTGTACTTGGATTGAAGTCCATGGATTACACACAGGCAACTGGTGTCAACATAAAGAGAAAGTTAGAAACTATGTTCGGCGAGTTCGGAATCACTAGTTTAGACAGCATAATTTTTGTAACCGACCGAGGGAGTAATGTGAAAAAGGCATTACAAAATAACGAGCGACTCAATTGTTCAAGTCATCTCTTCTCAAACGTATTGGAAACTAGTGTCGAGTCTACAGATGAACTCAAAAATCTCATAATATCATGCAAGAAGCTTGTGAAGTATTTCAAAATCTGGTATGCAACATATGCTACAAACATCGCTGAAATCACAATGTCCAACCCGATGGAATTCTCATTTTTATATGTTGAACTCAATTGAAAATAATTGGTTGAAAATTAATGAAGTTTTGACGAATAGTGGCGAAATTAGCAGGCTATCAAATTTAAATATTTCAACTATTAAAAGTTTAGTTAAACTGTGCGAAGATTTTGAAAAAGTTTTTAAAAAGCTGCAAGGGTGCTCCACGCCTTCAATGTGCTACGTCATCCCGTCGGTTCATCGTATACAGGAATTGTGCAAATTCGATGAGCACGATGTTCAAGCGATTTCTGCCTTAAAATTAAACATTCTTAAAGGTATTGAAGATACATGGCTCTCAAACTTGAGCAGGTGGCACAAAGCTGCTATTATTTATATCCACCAGCGCTGTGTCTTCAATCACACCAACTGGCTGAAATGGAAAAACTTTGCATTGATGAAATAATGAAAGAAAATGGATCGTCGAATTCAACTTTACAAGAATGTGCAGTACACCATTTAGACACCACAGCATCAACTTCTAATTCGGTATCATTAAATTTATCCGACAATGAAAAAAGTTTCTTTTTTCCAAGTCTCCTACAACGTGTAAACACAACTGTGTCTGAAGCTGAAGGTATTGCAGATGAAGTGCATCGTTATTCTTCCGAAAAGGTACCGTTTGATCTAAACTTTGACGTTATGAAGTGGTGGCAAAATAACAGTGAACGGTTTCCTAGATTGCGAATTCTAGCACAAAAAGTTTTGGCTATACCCGCGAGCAGCGCAGCCTCAGAACAGGTGTTTTCATTAGCAGGGAATATAATAACAGAAAAGCGGAACAGAATTGCTCCAAGGACAGTTGACAATATTCTTTTTTTAAATTCAATTAAAAACAAAACCATATAATCACTAATCAAATCCCATTTTTATTCAATTTTAATTTTTGTTTGTCTTTTCTTCTCATTTAACTCTTTATTTAAAATTTATAGAAATTAATAGCATATCAAACCGTGTTTCATATATTTGTTTATTTATTGTCCACAAAGAATCAGTTTTCAGCTAGAATTAAGATAAGAAAACTTCACCTGAAAATGAAACACCCCAATGTACATTCATAAAAAAAATTTTTTTTTGCAAACATGTATCTCATCTGAAAAACTGTTGAAAGATCTCTTAGGTTATTTTTGTATCTCTTAATATATCGTTATCTACATAAAGATATACGAAAAAAATTTATAACAAGTTATTCTTTTTAATGAAATTTATTTAGGTAATATCTTTCAAGTTATTTTAAACTCTGTAAGACACAACTTGTTTCTGTACTACGTACATTTTAAATTTAATTTAATGAATATCATTTAATGAATTTAATTAAATATAATTCGTTTTCAGTTAATATTTTTATTTCAAGTTATGTAATGCAATGAACTCTCTCCTAATTTCTAATAAATTAATTCTAACATTATAAACCTGAATTTTCTTTTAATAAAAACTCTTACAACCATTTTTTTGACGCGTATTTTCTAAATTTTTGTTGCTACATTCTTAAATGAAACAAAAATACGCTATACTCAAAAGATTTCTATGACATTTGAAATTTCACTTAACTATTAGTGTTTCTCATTACAATTAGTTTTTCGGTATAACACAGTTGATTTTCTTGTTCAATAATTCATTTGAGCACTATACTTCTTCGTATCGTGTGCGCGGTTATTCATTTTACGAAGCAAGTCTATGTAAATGTGTATTAGTGCATATAAGTGCTTTGTTTTCTTTGACTGTATACGCACTAAGACCCTTTTATTGGTTAGTCAACTAATTACATAAAAAGAGGAATAAGTAATTGCAGATCACTGATATGTATATACATAGAGAGTGGTGTCTTGTACTATAGAGTTTATTTTTATACCCAGCTGTACTTGTACACAGGGTATTATAACCTTGTTAAGATAACGGTTGGTTGTACAGGTATAAAGGAATCGAGATAGATATAGACTTCCATATATCAATATGATCAGGATCGAAAAAAAATTTGATTGAGCCATGTCCGTCCGTCTGTCCGTCCGTCCGTCCGTCCGTCCGTCTGTCCGTTAACACGATAACTTGAGCAAATAATGAGATATCTTCACCAAATTTGGCATGCGTACTTATTTGGGTTCAGAATAGATTGCTATTGAAAATGGGTAAAATCGGACCATAACCACGCCCCTTTTTCGATATCGAAAATTTCGAAAAACGTATAAAATGGGTTAATTCAATATTAGAAGCAGCTACAATGATAAAATTTGCAATATGTATTGATTTAGATGTTCTAAGGCCGATTTTATAAACATTTTTGAAAAGGGGGCGTGGTACCGCCCACGTATATTTGAAGAAATTTTAAAATTTTGACTCTTAATAACTTCAGAACAGTTTATGCTAGTATAACGAAATTTCGTAGAGGACATACTATTGTTGTGGTAAATTCAGCTATAGAAAATAAACGAAATCGCTTCGCGACCACGCCTACTTTTTCATAAAAGTTATATTGAAAGGAGGTGGAAATATTGAAAAGTCCATATCTAATTAACTGATTTCGCTATAATAATATAATTTGGTACATACATCAACTTTCATATTCTTTACATAATTTTTTCAAAATTTTGGAAAGTGGGCGTGGCACCGCCCACTTATGAGTCAAGCAATTTTTAAATTCGACTGCTAACAACTTCAGAACGGTGTGAGATAGATTTACGAAACTAGGTACCAGGCATGTTATGTTTATGTAGAGTACTACCACAGAAAATAAGAAAAATCGGTGAACGATCACGCCCACTTTATGTGCACAGCTGGGTATGTAATGTTCGGTTTCACCCGAACTTAGACTTCCTTACTTGTTTTATTCTGTTTTCGACGTATCATTGTTTCAAACCTGGGTGTGATAACAAAATTATTTGTAAAATGTTTTCTAATGACATAGCTTTTGTTGAAATTGCAACGTCGAAAACAGAATAAAAAAAATAAACTCTATAGTAAAAGAAACCACTCTCTATGTATATACATATATCTGCCTCAATAGGTTAGGTTAGGTTAGGTTGCAAGGGCGGGACAGAGCACCTGGACTCTACCCGACACTTAGGCCAATTAAGAAGGCCCGTTGTGATACCCTATACGGTCTCTACCCAATTATATGCCCCAGAGGTGCGAGCGGAGAGTTCTTTCCTTACGCCGCCAACAGCCCGACCGAGATCAGAGCACTCGGCGTGGTGCTCTAATCAAGCACCTCTAAACGAGTACAAAGATCTCCAGAGGGCTGGAAGGGACCAGTCGACTCACGCGGTCGGGCCGCCGTCGACGCCAAGGAGGAAACCAACTCACACCCAGGGCAGGGGATCGAACCACTTCGTGGAGTCAGCGAGGTTTTCGAGAAACGGTTGGCCGACGATAGCCAACCGTCGCCTGCTAAGCGCGGGACATTGGCACAGCAGATGCTGAACACTTTCCTCCTCCTCAATACATCTGCAGCTGCGACAATAGTCATTCGACCTTATGCCAATTCTTGCACCGTGCGTGCCTATAAGACAGTGCCCTGTTAGGACCCTTACCAAAGTTGAGATACTCGATTTGTTGAGGGACAGCATGGAATTTGTATGTCCTTTGTTATAGGAAGGCCAGGCTAGCCTGGATATCTCGCAAGTCGAGAGCTCCGTCCAGAGCTTGTTTGCTGAATTAATTGTATTTGTGCTGACACTAAATTTAAAAGAGGCCATGGGTATGCCTACCAGACTGTTTCCTACAAGGAGATGGGTGGTGGTACCTCGTCTGGCCAGCTCGTCCGCTCTGCAGTTACCTTCAATATTCCTGTGTTCAGGTACCCAAATAAGGCTAATACTGAAGTGCTGTGCCATCTCGTTGAGAGATCTGCGACATTCAGTTAACGACTTTGCATTGTCGACGCATGAGTTCAGGGCTTTAAGTGCGGCCTGACTGTCTGTGAAGATGTAAATCCGTTTGCCATTTTGAGGGATAGACACCAAGCTTTTCACCGCCTCGTGTATTGCCAGCAATTCCGCTTGGTACACGCTACAGTGGTCGGGAAGACGGAAGGAGATCTCTAGTCCCAGATCCGGTGAAAAGATACCTCCCCCCACCTTCCCCTCAAGCTTGGAACCATGAGTGAAAAAAATTGATGGCGCCACGGACCGTAAGTGGTCTGTTGTTCCATTCTTGTTTAGTTAGTATTGTCACCTCGTAGTTCCTGACAAACACGTTGTTTGACGCGCAGTAGTCAGTATGTGGTGGTATGTTAACCGGAGCGTTATTGCCCAAGTTTGAGGTGTGCCCACTTTGTCCGTCTTTCCAGACGCCGGTCTCCCTTATTCGCAGAGCTGTGATCACGGATATTTCCTTCGCCACCAGGTCAAGCGGTGGTAGATACAGCATAGCGTTGAGAGCTTCCGTCGGGGTGGACCCAAGGGCCCCATTTATGCAGAGTTCCGAACTCCTTTGTACTTTCTGTAGTTGCTTGAGGTACGTACTCTTAGTTAGTGCAGGCCACCAGACTAGAACTCCATAGAGTAGAATCGGGCGAACAATGGCTGTGTAGATCCAGTGTACTACTCTGGGAGAAAACCCCCATAAAACACCTATTGCTCTCTTGCAAGTGAACAACGCGCACGTTGCCCTTTTAACTCTTTCTGTTATATTGTCACTCCAGAGTAGCTTCCTGTCTAGAATAACTCCTAAATATTTGACATTATCACAGAATGCTAAAGTAGTGCCTTCAATTTTTGGTGGTGTAAGGTCCGGAATTTTGTACCTTCTAGTGAAGAGGACTAGTTCGGTTTTCTCGGGGTTAACCCCTAACCCTGATGACTTAGCCCAGTCACATATTTTAGATAAAGCTGTTTCCATTGAATTACAGAGAGTTTGATGGAATTTTCCCCTTGTAATAACGCAGATATCATCGGCGTACGCGATCACTTGGTGGCCTTTCGATTCCAAGAGGCGTAGAAGTTGGTTTAGGGTAACCACCCAAAGTAGCGGTGAGAGAACACCTCCTTGCGGCGTACCTCTGTTAACGAGTCTGTGAATCGAGTTTCCACCTAGTTCAGTTGTAATCCGCCTGCTAGGAAGTAGCTTACGAATGAACTCAACAAGGCTCGTGTCGACCCGCATACCCGCCAACGCCGAGGTGATAGCTTCCGGAAGGACGTTATTGAAAGCGCCTGCTACTTCGAGACAAGCCACCAATTTGTATTCCTTTTGGTTAAGTGATTTGTGTATGACAGATACAAGGGCATGCAGGGCAGTATCGGTTGATCTGCCCTTACTGTAGGCATGTTGAGCCCGCGAAAGATGAGTTAGGTCTATCGATCTTCTAATATAGTCCTCCAGAAGCCTTTCTAGAGTCTTGAGAAGAAACGAAGATAGGCTTATGGGCCTGAAATCATTAGGTTTAGTATGGGATGGTTTTCCGGCTTTTGGGATAAAAACAACCTTGACCTCTCTCCATGAGGTGGGTACGTAGTTGAGCCTTAGACAACTTATAAACATAGTTTTCAACCAAGGCTTGATAAGCTCAGATGTATGTTGTAGCTAGGCCGGGAATATTCCGTCCGGTCCTGGCGACTTATGGGGCTTGAATGTAGATAGAGCCCAGTCTAGCTTTTTCTCGTCGGTGATGTCCTTTATCATTTTATCGGAAGGCATCCCACTGCCTATCGTAGTAGACAAGTCTGTGCATGCCGGAAAGTGTGCATCCATGAGTAGGTTCATGGTATCCGTCGTTGAATCAGTCCACTGCCCATCTGGCATTTGAACGTGGCTCAGTGTTGCTGGCGATTTTGAGAGCACCCTCCTCAAGCGCGAGGCAGCAGATGTAGATTCAATTTCACTGCAGAAATTCGCACAGGAGGCCCGTTTGGCCTTGCGGATTTCTTTTTTGTATGTACCTAGCTTAGTTTTATAGAGAGCCCAGGATAGTTCATGGCCATCCTGTTTGGCTTTGTTAAAGGCGACCCTACTAACCTTCCTGAGTCTATCTAGATCAGACGACCACCAGGGTGGCTTATGGGTTTCCGTTACCTTCTTGATCGGGCAGGCCCTATCTAAAGCAATTTTACATTTCTGATTGAAGATATTGACTAGCTCGTCTAGCTCAGTATCATTTCTAGGTGCAACTACTTCTTTCGATAAATTTTTATCAATAAGCTTCCTGTAGTAGCCCCAATTTGTTCTCTTTATATTTTGTACGTATTTTGGGCTTGCGTGCATATCTGATATCGAGAAACTGATATACCTATGGTCTGAAAAGGAGTGTTCTTTTAAAACCCTCCATGATTTTATGACGTCGTCGAAAGTATCGGTTACCAGTGTTATGTCAAGGACTTCCTCACGGTTCCTTGTTATGAAAGTGGGGTCATTTCCCCTGTTGCATATACATAAGTTAGTGCTTAGTAAGTAGTTATATAGTGACTCACCTCGGTCGTTTGTGTCAGTGCTGCTCCATAGAGTTTTCATTGCTCTAGAGTTCCATTGCTTATTTTTTGTCATAGAGTAGAAATTTTTGAAATGTACCTACGAATTTTCATGGTGGAAGGAAATTCAAAATAACTATAGGAATATACTTCACTAATGAGTACTAAACCACAGTATAAATATTTCTTAAAAAAAAACAACTGGTTTACTTATTATATGCATTTAAAAAAAAGTGCATCTTTTCATGAATTAATTTTTTTTCTCGAAAACCACTTGATAAAAAATTATAAATACATGTGGTGCACCATAAAGGATTAATTCATTTGTTTATATTCGTTTGACATTATAGCTCCTTACAAGAGAAAATATTTAACTGTCGAGCACACTTTGTTGAATACATTTTGGTTTTAATGTAATAATTAAAATCATGCAACCTCGCAGGAAATATACTTCCAATTTTTTTTTTTTTTTAATTGCGGAATACTGTTAGCTATTGAGGCAGATATATGTATCAGTGATCTGCTTTGAGTACTAATAAAATATGTGCACTTAGTCATGAGCCATAAAAATTAGTGCAAACGTGTACTTACTCAAGTACAGAAAAGAACTATGAGTGATTACCACATAAATAGAAAATACATGAAAGTGTTCTTATACACATATGCTTCACACATTTATAGCTTTGTTGAGTGTAGGTAGGTAGGTAGGTAGCAGTGGCTGCTAATACACAGACTAGCACACATAGGCCCCGTAGGTCCCGTTGTGATACCACAAGGATCTGAATGACCCCCTACTCGAACCATTTCGTGGATTCCGCGAATCTCAGAATATCCTTTGGTTTAATTTTTGAAAATTCACCCAGATGATAGAACATACCCGACCCCAGGTATTTTAGCCTCTTGCCCCCCAACGCAGGACATTCGCATAGGAGATGCCTCACCGTTTCAGGCTCCTCCTCGTCCTTGCAACTTCTGCAGAAATCATTGTAGGGTATGCCCAACCTTTCCGCATGCCTGCCTAAGCCTATATGCCCGGTGAGAAGTCCCATGAGTAATGAGAGCTCCTCCCTTCTTAGCTTGAGCAGGTCTTCCGACCTACCCGGTATAATCTCTGGCCACACCAGTTTTGTGTGATTGCAGGTACCTATATTCTCCCATCTATCCCTTGCTTGTTTGAGGAAAATGTTCCTCGTTAAGAGCTTGCTGGTCGCGAGCGGCATACCTAAACCCTTCCAGGACTGTGAAAGCGGAGCGGATGTGCCCCCTCTAGCTAGCTCGTCTGCCATATCATTACCCGGTATGCCACTGTGTCCAGGCACCCATACCAGATGAATTGAGAGTTGCTCAGCCATCTCGTTGAGAGATTTTCGACAGCTCTCCACAACCCTGGAATTGCATGTAAAGGCCCCCAGAGCCTTGAGGGCTGCTTGGCTATCAGAGAATATGTAAACATCCCCGCTATTGATGTTTGCTATCCTCAGTAGATCTATCGCTTCCTGTATAGCGGACACCTCTGCTTGAAAAACACTGCAGTGGTCAGGTAGTCGGAAACCCAAATTGAATCCCAGCTGAGCGGCATATACCCCCCCTCCGACTTTATCATCAAGTTTCGATCCATCCGTATAAATGTGGATTGAACCATTGTCATCGGGGGGACCCCCCTCCCAGAATTTTCTTTCAGGTATTATTATATCATATTTCTTCTCGAAACAGTAGCTCGGTAAACAGTAATCCGAGATGTGTGTGGGGAGATTCTTGAGGATAGAAGAGTGACCTTCATCAAGGGTCCTCCATCCTGGTAGATTCCTTATGCGCAGTGCGGAGCATGCCGCATATAGTTTCCCGGATATATCAACCGGCAGAATGTTGAGGACTGCATTCAGTGCCTCCACCGCTGTTGAGCGTAGTGCCCCGCTAACACATATGAGCGCGCTTCTCTGCACTCTTTGGATAATGTTGACATTGGAGATCTTCTCCAGGCCCGTCCACCAGACCAAGGCCCCGTATAGAAGAATTGGTCTAACCACGGCGGTATAGAGCCAAAGTGTGACTTTGGGGGACAGCCCCCATCGTTGCCCTATGGCCCCCTACAAGAGTAAAGGGCCACCAGAGCCTTTTTAGCACGCTCTTGGATGTTCTCCTTCCATGTGAGCTTTTTATCAATAATTACCCCCAGGTATTTTGCGGAATCACCCAATTTAAGGGTGGTATTGCCTAATACTGGTAACCGCAACGCTGGAATTTTGTATTTCCTAGTGAACAGTACCAGCTCTGTTTTGGCCGGGTTAACACCTAGACCCTTATTCCCAGCCCACTCTTTAACGAGTCTAAGATTTCTTTGCATAATATCGCAAAGCGTTTGTGGATATTTACCACTCACGACCACTGCCAGGTCGTCAGCATACGCTACAACTTTAGACCCCCCCCTCCACCACCAAGGTTTCCAACAGTCCGTTCACTGTGGCTACCCATAGAAGAGGCGAGAGGATCCCACCTTGTGGCGTGCCCCTGTTGACCACCCTGTTTACCGAAGCCCCGGCTAGGTCGGCGTGCACCCTCCTACACGTCAGAAGTTGATGCACGAATGATACTAGATGAGGCTCGATATCCAGGGTAGTCAGGGCTGTCGTTATCGCTTCTGGCGTGACGTTATTGAAAGCCCCTTCTATATCCAGAAAGGCTATCAATGTATATTCCTTATTCGATAGGGATTTTTCTATGTGCGTAACAATATCGTGTAACGCTGTTTCTGTGGATCTACCTTTCATGTACGCATGTTGCGATGGTATTATTTTGCTCTCTAGCTTATTTCTTACGTGGGGCTCGATTAGCCTCTCCAATATTTTAAGTTGGAAGGATGCCAGACTAATAGGTCTGAAGTCCTTTGGGACAACGTGAGACGTTCTACCTGCCTTTGGTGTAAAAATTACCCTAGAGTTCCTCCAAGGGCTGGGGATATAATTGAAAGTAAGCACCCCCTTATAATTGCTAGCAACCATGGTATACTCAACTCCATGGAATTTTGAAGTTGCATGGGCGAAATCCCGTCTAGTCCCGGTGCTTTGAATGGCTTGAAAGACCCTATGGCCCATTCAATTCTTTTATGGTCAACGTACTGTCCTATATCATGCACAGCATGACCCCTAGAGGGTTGATACCCATTGTCGCTTTCCGCTTCTGGAAAGTGGATATTAAGGAGAAGTTGCAGGGTTTCCTCCCCCGTATTAGTCCAAGACCCATCAGGTCTCAGTAGACACCCCGGCGCACTATGCGGTGATTTAGATAAAATCTTACGTAACCTAGATCCCTCTGATACGGATTCCATTCCACTGCAGAAATCTCTCCAGGAGGTTCTTTTAGATTTCCTGATTTGCCTTGTGATGTGCCGGGTGATGTGCGTTAGCATCGCTCCCTACGATGATCTGCTCGTTTTTGCTTAGGAATGCCTTCCGCACAGCCGTTACGGGGGATGGTGCATCATGTGCCATATACGATGAGATCAGTGTACATGCGGCTCCACTGATCTCTATTTGAATTGCAGTGGTATCCTCATCACTGAATTGAGGAAGAAGTAAAATATGTATGTTAGTTTTTAGTAAAATACAGGCTCTAGGTATCCCCCCAGTGGTCCCACTTACCAGTGAATACCCTGCTGCTTTTAACCCGCATATATTGTGTCCTACGACCCAGGGCTCCTGGATCAGGACTATGTCAGCTGCTCCTTTTGACGCTAGGAGGAGCAGCAGCGAAGCCGACGCTGCTTTACTGTGGTGGAGGTTTATTTGTAGAACCCGCACCATCATGGTTACTACCCTCCACCACTTTGATGTTGCCACAGTCCTCATCGGACATTGGCTCATCCCCTATGTGTTCCTCACACCTCTTGCTAAAACCCAGCGAAGAGGAGGAGGACCCCAATGAGGAGATCGATGCTAAGTCGTCCCCTTTCGGGCCATCTAACTGATTGGCCCGGCATGTTTCGACATCAACATCGCCCTCCCCATTGTCGTCCTTCTCTAGCTCCGCCTCTAGGTCGTTCGCTGACCTCAGGTCACTGGAGTAGACCTTAATTTTGACCTTCAGGAAGCCGAAACTCACCATCCCTTTCTAGGAGGGGGAGGCACTCCCTGTTCAGCATCAGCCTTACTTGGCGCGTAGCCTTATTACTCGCCCCCAGGCTGAGCACCTTCCAATTGCTGGTTGGAAGATCTGGGTTATAGGCCCTGAACACGTGTAGGACCTTTTCTGGCTCCTCCGGCTTGGATGGAATCCAAGCACAAGCCCTTGGTCTACCCGGGATATCGCAAAAATCAACTGTCTTGATTTGTGCACCGGGATACACCTCCTTCATTTTGGCTATTGCCAACTTATACATCGCGGCAGGCCGCGAATCCTCACAGGCCACCACCTTGACCGTTCCCTGGAACCAGCCCACTTCTTTCCAGGAGGGGATGGCACCAGGGAGCTCGTTCAAGACGCTGACCGCGTGGGAAGCCATCTCGGCTCGCACCCATTCCCACTTCGGTCGAAGGGACCTATCGACTTTGGGGTTAGCATCGTAGATCCCTAGAAGTGTGCTACCTGTAGCAACTTCTGCAAACGAGGGACCCTGTACTCTAACCCTTTTGGGGTTTGAGGTACCATCCGCGACCTCCATGGACCTATTGCGTTTCGCGGTCCCCTCTTCGCTCGCCAGACGACTACCATCGAAGTCCGGGACGATTAACTTGGCCCACTCAAGCTCTGCTTTGAGTTCTGCCACGTCGCCAGGCAGTGCCTTGGCTAGCAGGTCGGGCGTTAACCAGGATCTCTTCAAGATCCTGAGCGCTGTCCGCCTGTGCTTCGCACGTGCGTCCTTTGGTTTGTAGGCCTTTGAGAACGCAGTGGGCGTGGGGAAGGGGTTTCTCGGGGCGTGCGCACCGGCTTCGGCATTCCCCTCAGTATCGAGCCGATTACTGAGTGCGCCTCCGATAGCAGACACCGCTCCCTTGGCTACCCCCCCTACGCTCACTGCTTCCAATACATTTTTAGATGTGGACTCCGGTATCACCTGGAGACCACATGAATTATTAAATTCAGCCGCAGCGCGGCTGGTAGAGGCGCCCTGTAGCACAAGAGCGCCGTAAAAGATGGGGGATGACCCCTCCGACTTTTTAAGAGTGTCGGCCTCCTTTCCTTTATTTTGATTTACGTTTTCCATATTAAAACCCACGAGTAGCGGAGAAAAGGGTCGTCCACCCCGAGCAGAGATCCGCAATACTCGGGGTAAGGCCAAAGATTACAACTGGTAGTGGCCATAATCCCAGAGGGCTCCGCTCGAGACTGGGCTATTTAAAAGGGCCCCCAGCCAGGCTGATCCTCGGCACGGTTCATGACGCATGACACCTTGATCCAGCCCATAACCTCCAGACCATAGTCAAAAACCATTTCAATACACCAGAGCTATTGAGAGAGCTAAGACGTATAGCTGTGATTCCTGACCTCAGCTGGATACCTTCCGCGCCTGTGAGAACTAGTGTACCCACTTAACAGAACAACTGTGGTATCCATTACCGGTCGGCACCCTCTTGGAGGGTTCAGTCCGAGGATTTTTGCGTGTAAACTAATATCTAATTTCACTCTACTCAGATGCACGTTGATTTCGTGTGTCTGCTTCGTTTCAACTCGTGTTCACTGAGTGCTCTATGCTTTTTAGTTTCGTGTACATTGTTGTGTCGGTAGCGTGTATTTTTGAAGCGTTAGCAATTGTTTGTTTTTCTTCAAATAAGTACGTAGTTATATTTTTTTACATTGGTTATTGCATTTAGTAAACCTGTGAAGCAACTATGGAGTCTAACAAAGAAGTGGAAGAAAAAATTGCTACAGGTGTTTTTACACTTAGTGACAAACGAAAGGGCAGAAGTGCTATTTGGGAAATGTTTTCTGAGATCGTTAAAGACGATGGCAATATTTTATCTGACTTGATCTTTTGCCGTAATTGCAAAAAGGTGTACGTATTGCATGGAATGAATACTTCCAATCTTAACAGACACACGTGCTACAAGAAAAATAAAAATGAGGGTCCTGAAAAGAAAGTGAGTGAGATGATAAAAACTAGCTGTAGACACTTGCTCAGATTGGATGGTGGAAGACTGTCGCCCTTTTTCAGCCGTAGAAGGTTCCGGATTTAGGAAACTTGTAAGGTTTTTGTTGGATATTGGCGCGAAGTATGGAAAAATATAGATATAGATTATTTAATCCCAGATCCAACAACCATTTCGCGAAACGTAGGGAGAAAAGCTCAAGCAAAAAAGAAACAGATATCATCTGAGGTAAAAAAAATGTAGATTCGGGTCAAGGTTCTGCTACCATTGACATGTGGAAAGATGATTTTGTTAAGAGAGATTTTTTATGTGCCACATTACACTTCGTTAAAGACTTTCAATTGTGTGACTTTGTACTTGGATTGAAGTCCATGGATTACACACAGGCAACTGGTGTCAACATAAAGAGAAAGTTAGAAACAATGTTCGGCGAGTTCGGAATCACTAGTTTAGACAGCATAATTTTTGTAACCGACCGAGGAAGTAATGTGAAAAAGGCATTACAAAATAACGAGCGACTCAATTGTTCAAGTCATCTCTTCTCAAACATATTGGAAACTAGTGTTGAGTCTACAGATGAACTCAAAAATCTCATAATATCATGCAAGAAGCTTGTGAAGTATTTCAAAATCTGGTATGCAACATATGATACAAACATCGCTGAAATCACAATGTCCAACCCGATGGAATTCTCATTTTTATATGTTGAACTCAATTGAAAATAATTGGTTGAAAATTAATGAAGTTTTGACGAATAGTGGCGAAATTAGCAGGCTATCAAATTTAAATATTTCAACTATTAAAAGTTTAGTTAAACTGTGCGAAGATTTTGAAAAAGTTTTTAAAAAGCTGCAAGGGTGCTCCACGCCTTCAATGTGCTACGTCATCCCGTCGGTTCATCGTACACAGGAATTGTGCAAATTCGATGAGCACGATGTTCAAGCGATTTCTGCCTTAAAATTAAACATTCTTAAGGGTATTGAAGATACATGGCTCTCAAACTTGAGCAGGCGGCACAAAGTTGCTTATTATTTATATCCACCAGCGCTGTGTCTTCAATCACACCAGCCAGTTGTGAAATGGAAAAACTTTGCATTGATGAAATAATGAAAGAAAATGGATCGTCGAATTCAACTTTACAAGAATGTGCAGTACACCATTTAGACACCACAGCATCAACTTCTAATTCGGTATCATTAAATTTATCCCACAATGAAGAAAACTTCTTTTTTCCAAGTCTCCTACAACGTGTAAACACAACTGTGTCTGAAGCTGAAGGTATTGCAGATGAAGTGCATCGTTATACTTCCGAAAAGGTACCGTTTGATCTAAACTTTGACGTTATGAAGTGGTGGCAAAATAACAGTGAACGGTTTCCTAGATTGCGAATTTTGCACAAAAAGTTTTGGCTATACCCGCGAGTAGCGCAGCCTCAGAAAGGGTGTTTTCATTAGCAGGGAATATAATAACAGAAAAGCGGAACAGAATTGCTCCAAGGACAGTTGACAATATTCTTTTTTTAAATTCAATTAAAAACAAAACCATATAATCACTAATCAAATCCCATTTTTATTCAATTTTAATTTTTGTTTGTCTTTTCTTCTCATTTAACTCTACTATTGGGTCATATTTATAAAAAAAAGCAATTGTTTTTCTCAAGATCTCAGAAATTTGACATCAGTTTGTATTAAAAAAATTTCTAAATTTGAGTAAAAGGTTTGCAACCTTAGTAATTGCTCAGCTTTTATTAATACGGCCCGTTATTTTGGAATTTTCTTTTTTGTTTATTTGTTGTTTGAACTCATATTTTTTTGTATTTAAATGCATTATAATACAAATTGTAAAAAATTTATAGAAATTAATAGCATATCAAACCGTGTTTCATATATTTGTTTATTTATTGTCTACAAAGAATCAGTTTTCAGCTAGAATTAAGATAAGAAAACTTCACCTGAAAATGAAACACCCCAATGTACATTCATAAAAAAAATTTTTTTTTGCAAACATGTATCTCATCTGAAAAACTGTTGAAAGATCTCTTAGGTTATTTTTGTATCTCTTAATATATCGTTATCTACATAAAGATATACGAAAAAAATTTATAACAAGTTATTTAATGAAATTTATTTAGGTAATATCTTTCAAGTTATTTTAAACTCTGTAAGACACAACTTGTGTCTGTACTACGTACATTTTAAATTTAATTTAATGAATATCATTTAATGAATTTAATTAAATATAATTCGTTTTCAGTTAATATTTTTATTTCAAGTTATGTAATGCAATGAACTCTCTCCTAATTTCTAATAAATTAATTCTAACATTATAAACCTGAATTTTCTTTTAATAAAAACTCTTACAACCATTTTTTTGACGCGTATTTTCTAAATTTTTGTTGCTACATTCTTAAATGAAACAAAAATACGCTATACTCAAAAGATTTCTATGACATTTGAAATTTCACTTAACTATTAGTGTTTCTCATTACAATTAGTTTTTCGGTATAACACAGTTGTTTTTCTTGTTCAATAATTCATTTGAGCACTATACTTCTTCTTAGTATCGTGTGAGCGGTTACTCATTTTACGAAACAAGACTATGTAAATGTGTATTAGTGCATATAAGTGCTTTGTTTTCTTTGACTGTATACGCACTAAGACCCTTTTATTGGTTAGTCAACTAATTACATAAAAAATTAAAGAAAAAAAACTTTTTTAAAAATAAGCTTTTATTATTGGTTTATAAAATTAACTAAAAAGTAAAAAATAAATTCACAGTAAAGCAATATAACACTTTATAAGTTCATTGTAACGTTTAAAGATAATTTGGCTTCTTCGTCTGCCACAAAATAATTCCATATTGTACATAATTATATATTTCTAACATTAAAACTTTAAACCTAAATTATTAAATCTACCAGTATATATCACATTCCTAATTTTATTAATAATAAAAGCGTGTTAAATTTTGATGGTATAATTAAGAACATTTAGGACCTTCTTTTCTATTTGATGGTATAATTAAGAACATTCAGGACCTTCTTTTCTTGCTATCGAAATTTAACACGCTTTTATTATTAATAAAATTAGCAATGTTATATATACTGGTAGATTTAATAATTTAGGTGTAAAGTTTTAATGTTAGAAATATATAATTATGTACAATATGGAATTATTTTGTGGCAGACGAAGAAGCCAAATTATCTTTAAACGTTACAATGAACATATAAAGTGTTATATTCCTTTACTGTGAATTTATTTTTTACTTTTTAGTTAATTTTATAAACCAATAACAAAAGCTTATTTTTAAAAAAGTTTTTTTTCTTTAATTTTATTTTTTACTTTTTAGTTCAGTTTATCAACAAGAAATATACCTATAAGCTTGTGCTTAGAACATCTTTTTTCTTGAATTTATTTTAAATATAAAATATTGTTTAAATTAGTTATGCAATCTTTACTTAGTTATTTTAACATTCCTCATCCGATCCATTTCTTTTAATGCATCAACATTACACGGCTTCTTTGAAGTCAACTTTGAACAGTCAAGTTCTTCGATTCGATGGACCACCTACTCCAACCTTCGCTTTGTTCCTGCTACTCCATGGAGTACCTACCGTCAGAGTACTTTGCAATGTACTCCAATGTTGTTACTTCTTGGAGTATATACTGTCAAAGAGATAGTGTCGTGATTTTCGTCGATAAGGCAGGAGCAATGATCGGCTTTCAAAAAGCTGAAGGTGGTCCGATGAGGTATACAAAGGATTAGTATTGGAGTACTCTAATATCAAATAATTGGAACACATAATCCAACGATTTTTGCAGGGCCCTGCAAAAATCGAGAGTACCCTATTTCCTATCCAAAGAATACTCCAATTGGAGCATCAGAGTACTCCAAATGTAATCCTTTTTCATATAAAAGTTGTGCTCCAATTAACATTGCGATGTCCTAGGACTGGACCACCTACTCCAACCTTCGCTTTGTTTCTGCTACTCCATGGAGTACCTACCGTCAGAGTACTTTGCAATGTACTCCAATGTTGTTACTTCTTGGAGTATATACTGTCAAAGAGATAGTGTCGTGATTTTCGTCGATAAGGCAGGAGCAATGATCGGCTTTCAAAAAGCTGAAGGTGGTCCGATGAGGTATACAAAGGATTAGTATTGGAGTACTCTAATATCAAACAATTGGAACACATAATCCAACGATTTTTGCAGGGCCCTGCAAAAATTGAGAGTACCCTATTTCCTATCCAAAGAATACTCCAATTGGAGCATCAGAGTACTCCAAATGTAATCCTTTTTCATATAAAAATTGTGCTCCAATTAACATTGCGATGTCCTAGGACTGGACCACCTACTCCAACCTTCGCTTTGTTTCTGCTACTCCATGGAGTACCTACTGTCAGAGTACTTTGCAATGTACTCCAATGTTGTCACTCCTTGGAGTATATACTGTCAAAGAGATAGTGTCGTGATTTTCGTCGATAAGGCAGGAGCAATGATCGGCTTTCAAAAAGCTGAAGGTGGTCCGATGAGGTATACAAAGGATTAGTATTGGAGTACTCTAATATCAAACAATTGGAACACATAATCCAACGATTTTTGCAGGGCCCTGCAAAAATCGAGAGTACCCTATTTCCTATCCAAAGAATACTCCATTTGGAGCATCAGAGTACTCCAAATGTAATACTTTTTCATATAAAAATTGTGCTCCAATTAACATTGCGATGTCCTAGGACTGGACCACCTACTCCAACCTTCGCTTTGTTTCTGCTACTCCATGGAGTACCTACTGTCAAAGTACTTTGCAATGTACTCCAATGTTGTCACTCCTTGGAGTATATATTGTCAGAGCGATAGTGTCGTGATTTTCGTCGATAAGGCAGGAGCAATGATCGGCTTTCAAAAAGCTGAAGGTGGTCCGATTATGTAGACAAAGGATTACTATTGGAGTACTCCAATATTAGAAAATTGGAACACATAATGCAACGATTTTTGCAGGGTTATTGCGGCAACAGAGAACATAGAAAATATTTTGTATAACTGAATTTTGACGTATGGAAAAATCACGTGCAAAAGGAAATATTCTGTGAATAAATATTCAATTGACGTGGTTTTCAGCATTTATATTGCTTTATTTTGGTGTTCTCTTATAGCGGCGTCACAATCAATGTTTGCCGCAGCATTATGTATTGACAGATGAGTTGAACGTGGGTATATAGGTAGAGAACGACACATCGCGCATCACGAGCGACATCTGACATGCAAAAGTTGGCAACTTTCAACTTTGTATGCATGAAAAGCATAAGAAGAAGCATTTTACACTTGGCTCTCATATAGTTGATTGTGCCGCTGTTGCTGTGACGCATAAGTTTGCGTTAAATGCATGTACATGCGAAACTTGGATGTCACGCGGCTATTATATTTAAGTGTTTAGATTTGATTACAGACAGCCGTCAGGTGAAACTAAATAAAAGCTTA
Source organism: Campiglossa producta (assembly GCA_964058755.1). Taxonomy (NCBI): domain Eukaryota; kingdom Metazoa; phylum Arthropoda; class Insecta; order Diptera; family Tephritidae; genus Campiglossa; species Campiglossa producta. The sequence goes on from CAXKVI010000001.1 coordinate 76,989,947, forward strand.
TAAAAAAGTTTTTTTTTTCTTTAATTTTATTTCCATATTACATTAACACTTAATTCTAGCACTTGAATCACGCGAATGAAAACACAATCAGTAAAATCTAATAAATTAATTAGAACTGCGTTTCAATAATAATTAGCTGTTTCCTTTTTTCTTCAATTTAATAATTCAAAATCAGCAGAGCCAACTTTTTATGCATAATTGCTCAAAAGAGTGAAGGAATTAGCCGAATGTTGTATTCTTCAGCGCCATCTGCATATCAATATACATATAATGCTTAGTGCCATCTGCATATCAATAGACAATGCTCATAAGAGTAAAGGAATTCACCGCGTGGTAAGTAAAGGTACTTTTGGAATACACCACGCGCCGAATTCCAATCTTCTTTCTATGGCAATAGGGAAAAACGACTAAACTTGGGTGATGATTGGATTTTTGCAAATAAAGCAATATTTTAGTTTTTTTTTTTTGTATAATGCATTGTCAGTAAAACCTGATAGATGGTGAAAATTTCAAAACCCCAGCTCAACGGGGAGTTAGTTCAAAATCGAAGGCAAAATCTCTGTAAATTAAATTTTTCAAATATCTCCACCCATGCGCCACCTATCGGAATTATTTTTTTATTATAGTGCATTGGGGTATAAAACTAAACGATGATGAAAATTTCAAGATCCTACCTCAACGGGAAGTTCGTTGAAAAACGAATTAATCGACACTGAAAACAGACCTTCGTAATTCTCAAATACATTTTTAACATTTAGAAATTAATTAAGTAACACACACGTAAAATATCAGCCAAATCGGTCCATAATTACGATTTTGAGTTTTTAATACCGCTATCTCAGCCCCACCTAGCGGAATTTTTTTTTTTTCAAAAATATTTCTTTTCATGGTAGTAATACATGTTACGAATTTCAGCTAAATCGGGCCATAAATGCGAATTTTGAAAATATAGCGACCCGCGCGCCACCTATCGAAATTTTTTTTTTATAATATTGCATTGTCATCGGGGTTATACATGGGTGCAGAATTTCAGATCAATCGGGCACCGGGAAGTGTATCAAATTCAGCTTGCAAGATTTGTTAACAGACAGCCGTCAGGTGAAACTAAATAAAAGCTTATAAAAAGAGGAATAATTGCGGATCACTGATATGTATATACATAGAGAGTGGTGTCTTGTACTATAGAGTTTATTTTTTTATTCTGTTTTCGACGTATCATTGTTTCAATTTGGGTGTGATAACAAAATTATTTGTAAAATGTTTTCTAATGACATAACTTTTGTTGAAATTGCAACGTCGAAAACAGAATAAAAAAATAAACTCTATAGTAAAAGAAACCACTCTCTATGTATATACATATATCTGCCTCAATAGGTTAGAGGTGCGAGCGGAGGGTTCTTCCCTAGCGCCACCAACAGCCCGACCGCGTATAGTCAGCTGATCCGACATCCCTAAACGAGATCAGAGCACTCGGCGTGGTGCTCTAATCAAGCACCTCTAAACGAGTACAAAGATCTCCAGAGGGCTGGAAGGGACCAGTCGACTCACGCGGTCGGGCCGCCGTCGACGCCAAGGAAGAAACCAACTCACACCCAGGGCAGGGGATCGAACCACTTCGTGGAGTCAATGAACCTGGATAACGCCTTTATTTCTACTTTTGATACCTCAGCGGGGTTTTCGAGAAACGGTTGGCCGAAGATAGCCAACCGTCGCCTGCTAAGCGCGGGACATTGGCACAGCAGATGCTGAACACTTTCCTCCTCCTCAATACATCTGCAGCTGCGACAATAGTCATTCGACCTTATGCCAATTCTTGCACCGTGCGTGCCTATAAGACAGTGCCCTGTTAGGACCCTTACCAGAGTTGAGATACTCGATTTGTTGAGGGACAGCATGGAATTTGTACGTCCTTTGTTATAGGAAGGCCAGGCTAGCCTGGATATCTCGCAAGTCGAGAGCTCCGTCCAGAGCTTGTTTGCTGAATTAATTGTATTTGTGCTGACACTAAATTTAAAAGAGGCCATGGGTATGCCTACCAGACTGTTTCCTACAAGGAGATGGGTGGTGGTACCTCGTCTGGCAAACTCGTCCGCTCTGCAGTTACCTTCAATATTCCTGTGTTCAGGTACCCAAATAAGGCTAATACTGAAGTGCTGAGCCATCTCGTTGAGAGATCTGCGACATTCAGTTAACGACTTTGCATTGTCGGCGCATGAGTTCTGTGAAGATGTAAATCCGTTTGCCATTTTGAGGGATAGACACCAAGCTTTTCACCGCCTCGTGTATTGCCAGAAATTCCGCTTGGTACACGCTACAGTGGTCGGGAAGACGGAAGGAGGGTGTAAAAGTAGGTCGCCTCCCAGTTGGTGCACCCTGGGTAACGCTAAATGACCT